>JAIUJO010002652.1:22500-25000 GCA_023846275.1 Vanilla planifolia | reverse complement strand
GAAGAGGAACAAGAACAACAAGACGAAGAAGAAGAAGAAGAAAAATTAGAAGAAGAAGAAGACAAAAGAGAAGAAGATGAACGAGAAGGAAAAGAAGAATAAGAAGAAGAAGAAGCAGAAGACAAAGAAGAAGAAGAAGAAGAAGAAGAAGAAGAAGAAGAAGAAGAAGAAGAGGAAGATGATAAGGAAGAAGAAGCAGACGAAGAAGAAGAAGAAGATGATGATAATGATAACGAAGAGTAAGAGGAATAAGATGAAGAAGATGCAAAAGAAGAAGATGAAGACGAAGAAGAATGTGTCGAAGAAGAAGAAGAAGAAGAAGAAGCAGACAATGAAGTCAAAGAAGAAGAAGAAGAAGAATGGGAAGTAGTAGTAGAAGAAGAAGGAGAAAAAAATGAAGAGGAAGAACAAGAAGACAAAGAGGAAGAGGAAGAAGATGAAGACGAGGAAGAAGAAGAAGAAGAAAATAAAGAAGGAGATGAAGGACAAGAAGAAGAAGAAGAAGAAGAAGAAGAAGAAGAAGAAGATGATGATGATGATGATGATGATGAAGTATAAGAAGATTAAAGGGTAGTCGAAGAAGAAAGTAGAAGAAGAAGAAGAAGAAGAAGAAGAAGAAGAAGAAGAGGAGGAGAAGAAGAATAAGAAGAAGTAGGAAAGAGGAAAAAGAAGAAGAAGAATATGAAAAAGAAGGTGTAGAAGAAGAAGAAGAAGAAGAATGAGAAGAAGGAGAAGAAGTAGAAGAAGATGAAGAGAAACAAGATGAAGAACCTAAAGAAGAAGAAGAAGGAAAAGAAGAAGATGATGACAAAGTGGAAGAATAAGGAGAAGAAGAAGACAAAGAAGAACAAGATGAAGGCGAAGAAAAAGAAGATAACGAAGAAGAAAGTGAAGAAGAGGAAGCAAAAGAAGAAAAAGAAGAAAAAGAAGAAGAAGAAGACAAAGATGAAGGAAAAGAAAGAGAAGAAGAAGGAGATTAATAATAATAATAATTATTATTATTATTATTATTATAATAATAAGAATAAGAAGAAAAAAAGAACAAAAGTGGAGAACAAGAAGGGGAAGAAAAAGAAGGAGGAGAAGAAGAAGGAGAAGAAGGAGAAGGAGAAGAAGAAGAAGACGACGAAGAAAACGAGTTACAAAAAAAGAAGAAGAAGGAGGAGGAGGAGGAGGAGGAGGAGAAGGAGAAGAAGTAGAAGAAGAAGAAGAAGAAGATGAAGAAGAAGAAGAAGAAAAAGAAGAAGAATAAGAGGAAGAAGAAGATGAAGAAGAAGAAGAATAATGAGGAGAAAGAGGAGAAGAAGTAGAAGAAAAAGAAGAACAAGAAGAAGAAAAAGAATAAGAAATAGAAGAAGAAGAAGAAGAAGAAGACGAAGATGTAGATGAAGGAAAAGAAGAAGAAGAAGAAGAAGAAGGATGAGGAGGAGGAGAACAAGAAGATGAAGAATAAGAAGAAGGCAAAGAAGAAGAAGAAGAAGATGATGACAAAGAATAAAAAGAAGAAGTGCAAGAAGAAGAAGATGTAGAAGAAGAACGAGAAGAAGAAGAAGAAGAAAAGAAGAAGAAGAAGAAGATGAAGCACAAGAAGAAGAAGAAGAGAAAGAAAAGGAAGAAGGAGAAGAAGAAGAAGAAGAACAAGAAGAAAAAGAAGAAGTAATAGAAGATGTCGAAGAAGAAGTAGAAGAAGTAGAATAAGATGAAGAAGAAGAATAAGAAGATGAAGAAGAAGAAAAGGGAGAAGAAAAGGAAGAAAAAGAAGAAGAAGAAGAAAAAGATGAAAAAGAAATAGAAGAAGTAGAAGAAGACGAAGAAGAAGAATAAAATGAAGTAGAAGAAGAAGAAGAGGAAGGTGAAGTAGATGAAGAAGTAGAAGAAGAAGAAGAAGAAAAAGAGGAAGAAGAAAACGAAGAAGAAGAAGAAGAAGAAGAAGACGAAGAAGATGATGATGATGATGATGATAATGATGATGATGAAGATGAAGAAGAAGAAGAAGAAGAAGAAGAAGAAAAAGAAGAAGAGGAAGATGTTGAAGAAGAAGAACAGGAAGAAGACGAAGAAGAAGAAGAAGAAAAAGAAGAGGAAGAAGAAGTAGAAAATGAAGAAGAAAAAATAGAAGCAGAAGAAGAAGAAGAAAAGAAGAAGACGAAGAAGAAGAAGATGGAGAAGAAGAAGAAGAAGAGGAAAAACAAGAAGAAGAAGATAAAAAAGAAGAAGAAGATTAAGGAAAAGAAGACGAAGAAGGAGAAGACAATGAAGAAGAAGGAGATGATTATGATAAGTACTGAGATGCCTCTGACTCTGAGATCTACATCGACGTAGACCTGAAAACAAGAGTGAGAAGAAGAGGAAGAGGAAGAAGAAGATGTCGAAGAAAAAGAAGTAGAAGAAGAAGATGTCAAACAAAAAGAAGTAGAAGAAGAAGAACAAAATGAAGTTGAAGAAGAAGAAGAGAAGATAGGGAAGAAGGAGAAGAAAGTGTAGGAGTAGAAGAAGAAGA
>JAIUJO010002652.1:15000-17500 GCA_023846275.1 Vanilla planifolia | reverse complement strand
AGACAAAGAAGAACAAGATGAAGGCGAAGAAAAAGAAGATAACGAAGAAGAAAGTGAAGAAGAGGAAGCAAAAGAAGAAAAAGAAGAAAAAGAAGAAGAAGAAGACAAAGATGAAGGAAAAGAAAGAGAAGAAGAAGGAGATTAATAATAATAATAATTATTATTATTATTATTATTATAATAATAAGAATAAGAAGAAAAAAAGAACAAAAGTGGAGAACAAGAAGGGGAAGAAAAAGAAGGAGGAGAAGAAGAAGGAGAAGAAGGAGAAGGAGAAGAAGAAGAAGACGACGAAGAAAACGAGTTACAAAAAAAGAAGAAGAAGAAGGAGGAGGAGGAGGAGGGAGGAGGAGAAGGAGAAGAAGTAGAAGAAGAAGAAGAAGAAGATGAAGAAGAAGAAGAAGAAAAAGAAGAAGAATAAGAGGAAGAAGAAGATGAAGAAGAAGAAGAATAATGAGGAGAAAGAGGAGAAGAAGTAGAAGAAAAAGAAGAACAAGAAGAAGAAAAAGAATAAGAAATAGAAGAAGAAGAAGAAGAAGAAGACGAAGATGTAGATGAAGGAAAAGAAGAAGAAGAAGAAGAAGGATGAGGAGGAGGAGAACAAGAAGATGAAGAATAAGAAGAAGGCAAAGAAGAAGAAGAAGAAGATGATGACAAAGAATAAAAAGAAGAAGTGCAAGAAGAAGAAGATGTAGAAGAAGAACGAGAAGAAGAAGAAGAAGAAAAGAAGAAGAAGAAGAAGATGAAGCACAAGAAGAAGAAGAAGAGAAAGAAAAGGAAGAAGGAGAAGAAGAAGAAGAAGAACAAGAAGAAAAAGAAGAAGTAATAGAAGATGTCGAAGAAGAAGTAGAAGAAGTAGAATAAGGTGAAGAAGAAGAATAAGAAGATGAAGAAGAAGAAAAGGGAGAAGAAAAGGAAGAAAAAGAAGAAGAAGAAGAAAAAGATGAAAAAGAAATAGAAGAAGTAGAAGAAGACGAAGAAGAAGAATAAAATGAAGTAGAAGAAGAAGAAGAGGAAGGTGAAGTAGATGAAGAAGTAGAAGAAGAAGAAGAAGAAAAAGAGGAAGAAGAAAACGAAGAAGAAGAAGAAGAAGAAGAAGACGAAGAAGATGATGATGATGATGATGATAATGATGATGATGAAGATGAAGAAGAAGAAGAAGAAGAAGAAGAAGAAGAAAAAGAAGAAGAGGAAGATGTTGAAGAAGAAGAACAGGAAGAAGACGAAGAAGAAGAAGAAGAAAAAGAAGAGGAAGAAGAAGTAGAAAATGAAGAAGAAAAAATAGAAGCAGAAGAAGAAGAAGAAAAGAAGAAGACGAAGAAGAAGAAGATGGAGAAGAAGAAGAAGAAGAGGAAAAACAAGAAGAAGAAGATAAAAAAGAAGAAGAAGATTAAGGAAAAGAAGATGAAGAAGGAGAAGACAATGAAGAAGAAGGAGATGATTATGATAAGTACTGAGATGCCTCTGACTCTGAGATCTACATCGACGTAGACCTGAAAACAAGAGTGAGAAGAAGAGGAAGAGGAAGAAGAAGATGTCGAAGAAAAAGAAGTAGAAGAAGAAGATGTCAAACAAAAAGAAGTAGAAGAAGAAGAACAAAATGAAGTTGAAGAAGAAGAAGAGAAGATAGGGAAGAAGGAGAAGAAAGTGTAGGAGTAGAAGAAGAAGAAGAAGAAGAAGAAAAAGAAGAAGTAGAATAAAAAGAAGTAGAAGAAGATGAACAACCACAAAAAAAAGAAGGAGAAATAAAAGAAGCAAGAAAAGAATCGAAGAAGAAGAAGAAGAAGAGGAAGAAGACGAAGTAGTAGAAGAAGAAAAAGAAGATGAAGAAGGATAAGACAAAGAAGAAGAAGAAGAAGATGATGATAATGATGACTATGATGATGAAAAATAGAAGAAGAAGAAGAAGAAGAAGGAGAAGAAGAATAACAAAGAGTTTTAGAATAAGAAAGAAGAAGTAAAAGATGAAGAAGAAGAAGAAAAAGAGAAAGAAGAAGGAGATGAAGAAGATGAGGAAGGGGAAGAAGAAGAAGAGAAAGAAGAGAATGAAGAAGAAGAAGAAGAAGAAGAAGAAGGGGAAGAACATAAGCAAGAAGAAGAAGAAGAATAAGGTGGAGAAGATGATGATGAAGAGAAGAAGAAGGAGAAGAAGAAGGAAAAGGAGAAAAAGAAGAAGAAGAAGAAGAAGAAGAAGACGAAGAAGAAGATGAAAAAGCAGAAGAAGTTGAAGAAGA
The DNA here is from genome assembly GCA_023846275.1 of Vanilla planifolia. Lineage (NCBI taxonomy): Eukaryota > Viridiplantae > Streptophyta > Magnoliopsida > Asparagales > Orchidaceae > Vanilla > Vanilla planifolia. The sequence goes on along the minus strand of JAIUJO010002652.1, from coordinate 15,266 downwards.
AGAAGAAGATGAAGAAGAAAAAGAAGAAGAAGAAGATGAAGAAGAAAAAGAATTAGAAGATGAAGATGAAGAAGAAGAAGAAGAAGAAGAAGAAGAAGGAGGACGAGGAGGAGGAGCTTGAGGAGAAAAAGAAGAAGAAGTAGAAGAAGAAGAAGAAGAATGTGCAGAAGAAGAAGAACAAGAACAAGAAGAAGTAGAAGATGAAGAAGAAGAAGAAATAGAAGACAAAGTAGAAGAGGAAACAAAACAAGACCTAGAAGAAGTAA
>JAIUJO010002652.1:7500-10000 GCA_023846275.1 Vanilla planifolia | reverse complement strand
GTAATAGAAGATGTCGAAGAAGAAGTAGAAGAAGTAGAATAAGATGAAGAAGAAGAATAAGAAGATGAAGAAGAAGAAAAGGGAGAAGAAAAAGGAAGAAAAAGAAGAAGAAGAAGAAAAAGATGAAAAAGAAATAGAAGAAGTAGAAGAAGACGAAGAAGAAGAATAAAATGAAGTAGAAGAAGAAGAAGAGGAAGGTGAAGTAGATGAAGAAGTAGAAGAAGAAGAAGAAGAGAAAAAGAGGAAGAAGAAAACGAAGAAGAAGAAGAAGAAGAAGAAGAAGAAGACGAAGAAGATGTGATGATGATGATGATAATGATGATGATGAAGATGAAGAAGAAGAAGAAGAAGAGAAGAAGAAGAAAAAGAAGAAGAGGAAGATGTTGAAGAAGAAGAACAGGAAGAAGACGAAGAAAAAAGAAGATAAGAAAAAGAAGAGGAAGAAGAAGTAGAAAATGAAGAAGAAAAAAATAGAAACAGAAGAAGAAGAAGAAAAGAAGAAGACGAAGAAGAAGAAGATGGAGAAGAAGAAGAAGAAGAGGAAAAACCAAGAAGAAGAAGATAAAAAAGAAGAAGAAGATTAAGGAAAAGAAGATGAAGAAGGAGAAGACAATGAAGAAGAAGGAGATGATTATGATAAGTACTAAGATGCCTCTGACTCTGAGATCTACATCGACGTAGACCTGAAAACAAGAGTGAGAAGAAGAAGAAGAGGAAGAAGAAGATGTCGAAGAAAAAGAAGTAGAAGAAGAAGATGTCAAACAAAAAGAAGTAAGAAGAAGAAGAACAAAATGAAGTTGAAGAAGAAGAAAGAGAGAAGATAGGGAAGAAGGAGAAGAAAGTGTAGGAGTAGAAGAAGAAGAAGAAGAAGAAGAAAAAAAGAAGAAGTAGATAAAAAGAAGTAGAAGAAGATGAGACAACCAAAAAAAAAAGAAGGAGAAATGAAAGAAGCAAGAAAAGAATCGAAGAAGAAGAAGAAGATGAAGAAGACGAAGTAGTAGAAGAGAAAAAAGAAGATGAAGAAGGATAAGACAAAGAAGAAGAAGAAGAAGAAGAAGAAGATGATGATAATGATGACTATGATGATGAAAAAATAGAAGAAGAAGAAGAAGAAGAAGAAGAAGAAGAAGAAGGAGAAGAAGAATAACAAAGAGTTTTAGAATAAGAAAGAAGAAGTAAAAGAAGAAGAAGAAGAAGAAAAAGAGAAAGAAGAAGGAGATGAAGAAGATGAGGAAGGGGAAAGAAGAAGAAGAAGAAGAAGAAGGGGAAGAACATAAGGAAGAAGAAGAGAAGAATAAGGTGGAGAAGATGATGATGAAGAAGAAGAAGAAGGAGAAGAAGAAGGAAAAGGGAGAAGAAGAAGAAGAAGACAGAAGAAGAAGACGAAGAAGAAGATGAAAAAGCAGAAAAAGTTGAAGAAGAAGAAGAAGAAGAAGAAGATGAAGAAGAAAAAGAAGAAGAAGAAGATGAAGAAGAAAAAGAATTAGAAGATGAAGAAGAAGAAGAAGAAGAAGAAGAAGAAGAAGAAGGAGGACGAGGTGGAGGAGCTTGAGGAGTAAAAGAAGAAGAAGTAGAAGAAGAAGAAGAATGTGCAGAAGAAGAAGAACAAGAACAAGAAGAAGTAGAAGATGAAGAAGAAGAAGAAATAGAAGACAAAGTAGAAGAGGAAACAAAACAAGACCTAGAAGAAGAAGTAAAAGAAGAAGAAAAGGAGAAGAAGAAGAATAAGAAGAAGAAGAAGAAAAAGGCAAAGAAAAAGATGACACAAGAAGAAGAAGATGAAGATGAAGAAGAAGAAGAAGAAGAAAAAGAAGTAGTAGAATAAGAAGAAGATGAAGAAGAAGAAGACGAAGAAGAAGAAGACAAAAAATAATAATAATAAGAAGAAGAGGAAGAGGAAGAAGAAGAAGAAGAATGAGAAGTTGAAGAAGAAGAAGAAGAAGAAGAAAACGAAGGAGAAGGAGGACAAGAAGAAGAAGAAGTAGAAGAAGAAGAAGAAGAAGGGAAAGAAGATGAAGAAGCAGAAGTGGAAGAAGACGAAGAAGAAGAAGAAGGAGAAGAAGAAGAAGATGAGTAGCAAGAAGAAGAAGAAGAAAATAAAGAAGAAGAAGAGGAAGACAATGAACAAAAACAACAAGGACGAAGAAGAAGAAGATGGATAAGAAGAGGAAGAAGAAGAAAAATTAGAAGAAGAAGATGAAAGTGAAGAGGATGAAGAAGGAGAAGACAGAAGAAGAAGAAGAAGAAGAACAGGAAGATGATATGGAAGAAGAAGCAGATGAAGAAGAAGAAGAAGAGGATTATGATGATAAAGAATAGTAAAAGGAAAAAGATGAAGAAATCGCAAAAGAAGAAAATGAAGACGAAGAAGAAGGCGTCGAAGAAGAAGAAGAAGAAGAAGAAACAGACAATTAAGTCAAAGAAGAAGAAAAGAAGAAGAAGAAGAAGAAGGGGAAGTAGTAGGAGAAGAAGAAGAAGGAGAAAAACAAGAAGAAGAAGA
>JAIUJO010001234.1:20000-27500 GCA_023846275.1 Vanilla planifolia | reverse complement strand
CACTACTTCTTCTGCAACTTCTTCTTCTCCTCCTTCTTTTCCTATTAACTCTCCTTCTTGACCTTCTTCTTCTTCTTCTTCTGGCTCTTATTCTTCTTTTTCTTCTACTTCTTTTTCCTCATCATCTTCTTCTCCATTGTCTTCTTCTTTTTTGTCCTCTCCTTCATCTTCTTATTTTTTGTCTCCTCCTTCGTCTTCTTCTTCTTGTTCGTCATCTTCTTCTTCATCCTCTTCTTTGGCGTATTCTTCGTCTTCTACTTCTTCTTCTTTGTCTTCTTCATCTTACTCTTCCTCTTCTTCTTCTTCTTGTTCTTCTTCTACTTCCACTTCTTCTTCTTCATCATCATCATCTTCTTAATCTTCTTCTTCTTCTTCTTCATCTTGTTCTTCATCTTCTTCTTCCTTATCGTCTTCTTCCTTATTGTCTTCTTCGCCTTCATCTTCTTCTTCTTCTTCTTTTTCTTATTCTTCTTCTTCTTCTCCTCCTTCTTTTTCGTCTTCTTCTTCTTCATATTCTTCTTCATGTTCTCGTTCTTCTTCTTCTCCTTCTTCTATTACCTCTACTTCTCCTTATTCTTCTTCTTCTTCTTCTTCTTCCACTTCTTCTCCTTCATCTTTTACTTCTACTTCTTCTTCTTCTTCTTCTTCTTCTTTTACGACTACTACTTCTGGTTCATCTCCTTCTTATCCCTCTTCTTCTTCTCGTTCTTCTTCTTCATCTTCTTCTTCTTCTTCTTCTTCTTCTTCTTCTGCTCCTTCTTCTTCTTCTTCTTCCCCTTCTTCTTCTTCATCTTCCTCTTCTTCTTCTTGTTCTTCTTCTACTTCTTCTTCTTCTACTACTACTTCTCCTGCTTCTTCTTCTTCTTCTTCTTCTTCTTCTGCTTCTTCTTCAACTTTTTCATCCACTTCTTCTTCTTCTTCTTCAACATCATCTTCAACTTCTTCTTCTTCTTCTTCTTCTTCTTCTTCTTCTACCTCTTCTCCTTCTCCTTCATCTTCTTCTTCTCCTTCTTCTCCTTCTATTTCTCCTTCGCTTCGTTCTTCTCCTCCTTCTTCTTCTTAGTGTTCTTCCTCTTCTTCTTCTTCTTCTTATTCTTCTTCTTCTTCTTCTTCTTCTTCCCCTCCTTTTGCTTCTTCTTCTTCCTCTTCTTCTTCTCCTTCTTCTACTTCGTCTTCTCTTCTTCTTCTTCTTCTTCATCATCTTCTTCGTCTTCTTCTTCTTCTCCTTCTTCTTCTACTTCTACTTCTTCATCATCTTCTTCTTCTTCTACTAATACTTCTTCTTCATCATCATCTTCTTCTTCATCTTCTTTTCCTTCTTCTTCTTTTTCATCTACTTCTTCTTCTTGTTCTTCTTCCTCTTCTTCTTTTCTACTACTTCGTCTTCTTATTCTTATTCTTCTTCTTCTTCTTATTCTTCTTCTTCTACTTCTTCTTCATGTTCTTCTTCTTTTCCTTCTTCAACATCTTATTATTCTTCTTATTCTCCTTCTTCTTCTTCTTCGTGTTCTTCTTCTTCTTCGTCATTTTCTTCTTCTTGTTTTTGTTCCTCTTCTTCTTCTTCTACTTCTTTTGCTTCTTGTTATACTACTCCTTCTCCTCCTTCTTCTTCTTCTACTACTTCATCCACTTCTTCTTCTTCTTCTTCTTCTTTTTCTTCTTATTCTTCTTCTTCTTCCTCTTATTCTTCTTCTTCTTTCTCTTCCTCTTCATCCTCTTCTTCTTCTTCTTTTTCTTCTTCTACTTCTTCTTCATCTTCTACATCTTCTTCTTGTTCTTCTTGTTCTTCTTCTTCCTATTCTCCATCTCCTTAATCTTCTTCCTCTTCATCCTTATCTTCTTCTTCCTCTTCTTCTTCTTCTTCTTCTTCTACTTCTTCTCCTTCTTGTTCGTGTTCTTTTTCTTCTTCATCATCATCAACTTCTTCTACTTCTTCTTTTTCTTCTTCTTCTTATTCTTCTTCTTATTAATGTTCTTCTTCTTCTTTATCATCATCACTATCATGTTCTTCTTCTACTACTACTTCTTATTCCTCTTCTTCATTTTCTTCTACCTCTTTTTCTTCTTCTTCTTCTTATTCTTCTTCTTCTTCTTCATCATCATCATCTTCTTCTTCTTCTTCTTCTTCCTCTTCATCATCATCTTCTTCTTCTTCTTCTTCTTCATCTTCTCTTCATCTTCTTCTTCTTCACCTTCTACTTCTTCTTCTTCTTCTTCTTCTTCTTCTTCTTCTACTATTACTACTACTACTTTTTCTACTTCTTCTTCTCCTCCTTCTCCTCCTCCTCCTCCTTCATCTTCTTCTCCTTCTTTCACTTCTTCTTCTTCTTCTTCTCCTTCTTTTTTTCTTCTTCTTCTACTGCTTCTTCTAATTCATGTTCTTCTTCCTTTTTATCTCCTTTTTCATCTTCTTTTACTTCTCATTCTTCTTCTTCTTCTTCTCCTCCTCCTTTTTCTTATTCTTTTTCTTCTTCTTCTTCTTCATCATCATCTTCTTCTTCTTCTTCATCATCATCATCTTCTTCTTCTTCTTCTTCTTCTTCTTTTTCTTCTTTTTCTTTTTCTACTTCTTATTCTTCTTCTTCTTCTTCTTCTTCTTCTTCTTCGTCTTCCTCTTCTTCATTTTCTTCTTCTTCTTCTCCTCTTCCTTCCTCTTCTTCTTCGTCTCCTTCTTCATCCTCTTTTTGTTTCCTTCTCCTTCTTCTTCTTCTCCTTCTTTAACTCCCCCTACTTCTTCTACATCTTATTTTTCTTCTTCTTCTTGTTCTCATTTTACTTCTTCTCCTTCTTCTTTTCCTTCTTCTTCGCCTTCTTCACCTCCTTCTTCGTCCTCTTCTTCTTCTGCTTCAGCTTCGTCTTCTTCTTCTTCTTCTTCTGCTGCTTCTTCAACTTCTTCTTCTCTATGTCTACTTCTTCTTTAACTTCTTCTTCGTCTTCTTCTTTGTATTCTTCTTTGACTTCTTCTTCTTTTTCTTCATCTTCACCTTATTCTTCAACTTTTTCATCTTCTTCTTCTTCTTCTTCTTTCTCGTTTATTCTTCGTCAACATCATCATCTTCTTCCTATTTTTCTTCCTCAATGTCTTCCTAATCTTCTTTTACTTGATCACCTTCTTTGTCATCATCTTATTGTTCTCCATCTTCTTCATCTACTTCTACGTATTCTTGTTCTTCTTTTCCTTCTTCTTCTTCATCAAATTCTTTTCTTCCTTTTTTTCTTCTTCTTCTTCTTCTTCTCGTCCTCCTCCTTATTCTTCTTCATCATCTTTATCTTCTTCTCCTTCTTTACATCTACTTTTTCTTCTTCTTCTTCTATTTCTTCGACTTCTTCTACTCCTTCTTCTCCTTCTTCCTTTTCTTCTTCTTCTTCTTGTTCTTCTTCTACTTTTTCTCATTCATCATCTCCTTCTTCTTCTTCTTCTTCTTCCTCTTCCTCTTCTTCCTCTTCTTCATCATTATCATCATAATCTTCTTCATCTTCATCATCTTCTTGTTCTTCTTCTTTTCTTTTTTTTCTTCTTCTTCCCTTCTTAATCATCACCATCTTCTTCTTTTTCTTCTCATTTTTCTACTTCTTCTTTGTCTTCTCCTTCTCCTTCTTATTCTTCTTTCTTCTTCTGTTTCTTACCCTACTTCTTCTTCTTCTTCTTCTTTTTCCACATTAACTTCTTCTTCTTCTTCTTCTCTTTCCTCCTCTTCTTCTCGTTCTTCTTCTTTTTCTTGCTCTCCTTCTTCTTCTTCTTCTTCTTTTCTTTAATCTTCTTCTTCTTCTTCTTCTTCTTCTTCATCTTATTCTATTACTTCTTCCTCTTCTTCTTCTTCTTCTTCTTATCTTTCTTTTTCGTCTTTGTATTCTTCTTCTTCTTCTTCTTCTTCCTATTCTTCTTCATCTTCTTCTTCACCATCTTCTTTTGCTACTTTTTCTTCTTCTTCTTCATCTTTTTCTTCTTCATCATCTTCTTCTTATTCTTCTTCTTCATCCTTTTTCTCTTCCTTTTCTCCTTCACCTTCTTCTTCTGCATCTTGTCCTTCTCTTACTCCTACTTCTTCTTTTTCTATTCCTTCTTCTTCTTCTTTCTCTTCTCCTTCATCTTCTTCTACTTCTTCTTCTTCTACTTCTTCTCCCTCTACTTCTTCTTTTTCTTCTTCTTCTACTTCTTCTTAATCATCCTCTTGTTCTTCTTATTTTTCTTCCTCTTCTTCTTATTCTTCCCTTTTTGCTTCTTCTTCTTCTTCTTCTGGTTCTACTTCTTCTTCTTCTGGTTCTACTTCTTCTTTTTCTTACTCTTCTTCTTTTTACCATTCTTCCTCTTCTTCTTCGTCTTCTTCCTCTCCTTCTTCTCCTCCTTCTTGTCCTACTTTTCTTCTTCTTCTTCTCCTTCTCTTTCTTTTCTTTATCTTCTTCTTCTCCTTCTTCTTCTTCTTCCTCTAATTCTTCTTCTTCTTCTTCTCTTCTTTCATATTCTTCTTCTTCTTCTTCTGTGTCTTCTTCATCTTCTTCTTCACCTTCTTCTTCTTCTTCTTCTTCTTCTACTTCCTCTTCTTCTTCTTATTCTTCTTCTTCTTCTTCTTCTTCTTCTTCTTCTACTTGTACTACTTCTTCATCTTCCTCCACTTTTCTGTCTTCTTCATCTACATCTTCTTTTTCCTCTTCTTCTTCTTCCTCTTCCTCTTCTCCTTCACCTTCTTCTTCTTCTTCTTGTCCTTCTCTTACTCTTACTTCTTATTTTTCTATTCCTTCTTCTTCTTCTTCTTCTTCTTCTTCTTCTTTTTCTTCTTCTTCATCATCTTCTACTTTCTCTTCTCCTTCATCTACTTCTTCTTCTTCTACTTCTTCTTCTCCCTCTGCTTTTTATACTTTTTCTTCTACTTCTACTTCTTCTTTATCATCCTCTTGTTCTTCTTCTTTTTCTTCCCTTTTTTCTTCTTCTTCTTGTTCTTGTTCTACTTCTTCTTTTTATTACTCCTCTTTTTTTTCCCCTTCTTCCACTTCTTGTTCATCTTCTTCCTCTCGTTCTTCTCCTCCTTCTTGTCCTTCTTTTCTTCTTCTTCTGCTCCTTCTCTTTCTTTTTCTTTATCTTCTCTTTCTCCTTCTTCTTCTTCTTCTTCTTCTTCCTCTTCTCCTTCTTCATATTCTTCTTCTTCTTCTTCTTCTTTGTCTTCTTCATCATCTTCTCCTTCTTCTTCTTCTTCTTCTTCTTCTTCTGCTTCCTCTTCTTCTTCTTATTCTTCTTCTTCTTCTTCTTCTTTTTCTTCTTCCTCTTCTTCTTCTTCTTCTTCTTCTTCTTTGTCTTCTTCATCTACTTCTTCTTCTTCTTCTTCTCTATCTTTTTCTTCTTCTTTATCTTCTTCTTCATCATCATCTTCTACTTTTTCTTCTTCTTGTTCTTCTTCCTCTTCTTCTTCTTATTCTTATTCTTATTTTTCTTCTTATTCTATTTCTCCTCCCTCATCTTCTTCTTCTTCTTCTCCTTCTTCCCTAATTTCTTATTCTTCTTCTTCTCTATCTTCTTCTTCTTCTCTTTTTTCCCCAATTTCTTCTTCTTCTTCTTCTTCTTCTTCTTTTTCTTCTTCTTCTTCTTCTTCTTCTTCTCCTTCTACACTTTCTTCTTCGCCATCTTCTTCTTCTTCTTCTTCTTCTTCTTCTCCATCTTCTTATCCTTGTTAGTCATGTTCTTCTTGTCCTTGTTCTGCTCCTTCATCTCCTCCTTCTAGTTCTACTACTTCTTTTTGTTCTTCTTCTTCCTCTTCTTCTTCTTCTTCTTTGTCTTCTACTTCTTCTTCATCTCATTATTGTTCTTTATTGCCTTCTTCTCATTCTTCTTCTTCTTCTTCCTCCTCTTCTGCTTCTTCTTCTTCTTCTCCTTCTTCTTCTTCTTCTCCTTCTTCTTCTCCTTCTTCTTCATCTTCTTCATCTTCTTGTTCTTCTTCTTGTTCTACTTTCGCTTCTTCATCTTCTTCTTCTTTTTCTTCTTCTTCTTGTTCGTCGTCTTTTTCTTTGTCATCTTCTTCCTCTTCTTTTTCTTCTTCTACCTTTTTTTCTTCGCCTTCTTCTTTGTTTTCCTCTTCAACTTCTTCTTCTTCTTTTTCTTCTTCTAACTCTTCTTCCTCCTCTTTCTCTTCTTCTTCTTCTTCTGCTTCTTCTTCTTCTACTACTTCTTTTTCTTCTTCTTCTCCTTTTGCTTCTTCTCCTTCTTCTTCTTCGTCTCCATCTTCTTCTTCTTCTTGTTCTTTCTTCTTCTTCTTCTTCTTCTTCTTCTTCTTCTACTTCTTCTTCTTCTTCTTCTTCTTCTTTCTCTACTTCCTCTTCCACTGCTTCTTCTCCTTCTTCTCCTTCCTCTCCTCATTCTTCACCTTCTTCATCTTCTTCTTCTTCTCTTTCTTCTCCTTCATCTTCTTCTTCTCTTACTTCTCCTTCTTCTCCTTCCTCTAATTTTTCCTCTTCTTCTTCTTCTTTTTCTTCTTCTTCTGCTTCTCCTTCTTCTTCTTCCCCTTATTTGTCTATTACTTATTCTTCTTCTTCTACTTCTTAATCTTCTTCTTTTTCTTTTTCTTCTTATTCTTCTTGTTCTTGTTCTTCTTCTTCTTCTTCTTCTTATTCTTATTCATCATTATCATCATCATCTTCTTCTTCTTACTCTACTTCCTTTTCTTCTTCTTCTTCTTCTTCTTCTTCTTCTTCTTCTTCTTTTACTTTCTCATATTCTTCTTCTTCTTCTTATCTTCTTCTTCTTCTTCTTCTTCTTCTCCTTCTTCTCCTTCTTCCTATTCTTCTTCTTCTTGTTCTTCTTCATCTTCTTTCGTTACTTCTTCTTCTTGTTCTTCTTCTTCTTCTACTTCTACTACTACTACTTTTTCTTCTTCTACTTCCTCTTCTACTTCTTCTTCATCTCTTTCTTCTTCTTTTTCTTCTTTTTTTTCTTCTTTTTCTCCTCTTCTCCTTTACCTTCTTCTTCTTCTTCATGTTCTTCTCCCTCTTCTACTTCTACTTCTTTTTTTGTTCCTTCTTCTTCTTCTTCTTCTTCTACTTCTACCACTTCTTTCTCTTCTTTTTTCATCTTCTACTTGTTCTTTTTCTTCTCCTTTTGCTTCTTCTTCTTTAACTTCTTCTTCTTCTTCTTCCTTTTCTTCTTATTCTTCTTGTTCTTCTCTTTCTTCTTCTTCTTCTTCTTCTTCTTCTTCTTCTTCTTCTTCTTCTTCTTCTTCTTCTTCTTCTTCTTTTCTTCGTCTTCATCTTTTTCTACTTTCTCTTATCCTTCATCTTTTTCTACCTCTTCTTCTTCTACTTCTTCTTCTCCCTCTACTTCTTCTTTTTCTTCTTCTTCTACTTCTTCTTCTTAATCATCTTCTTGTTCTTCTTCTTTTTCTTCCTCTTCTTCTTGTTCTTCCCTTTTTGCTTCTTCTTCTTCTTCTTCTTCTGGTTCTACTTCTTTTTCTTGCTCTTCTTCTTTTTCCCCTTCTTCCTCTTCTTCTTCGTCTTCTTCCTCTCCTTCTTCTCCTC
>JAIUJO010001234.1:0-12500 GCA_023846275.1 Vanilla planifolia | reverse complement strand
CATATTATTCTACTAATACTTCTACTTCTTCATCTTCTTCTTCTTCTAATTCTTCTTCTCCTTCTTCTTCTTCTTCTTCTCCTTCTTCTTCTCCTTCCACTTCTTCTTCTTCTCTTACTTTTTCTCCTTCTTCTTATTCTTCTACTTTTCTTTCTTCTTCTTCTTCTCCATGTTCTTCTTCTTTTTCTTTTCTTTTTCCTCTCCTTCATTTTCTCCTCCTTCTCCTTCTTCCTGTTCTTCTTTTTCTTCGCCTTCTTCTTCTTCTTCTCCTCCTTCTTCCTCATCTTCTTCTTCTTCTTCTTTTTCTCCTTCTTCCTCTCCTTCTTTGGCTTCTTCTTCATCTTCTTCTTCTTCTTCTACTTGTTGTTCTTCTTCTTTTTCTTCTTCTTCTTTTTCTGTTTCTCCTTATTCTTCTGCTTCTTCTTATTCTTCTTCTTCTTCTTCTTACTCTTCTTCTTCATCATCATTAGCATCTTCTTCTTCTTGATCTTCTTCTTCTTCATCTTCTTCTTTCACTTGTTCCAAATCATCTTTTTCGTCCTCATCTTTTCTTCTTCTTTTTATTTTTGTTCTTTTCTTCTCCTTCTACTTTTTTTCTTCTTCTTCTTCATATTCTTTTTCTTCTTCGCCATCTTCTTCTTCTTCTTATTCTCCTTCTTCTTCTTCTTCTTCTTCTCCTTATTCTTCTTCTTTTCTACTTCTTCTTCTTCTTTTTCTTCTTCTTCTTCATCTTCTTCTTCTTCTTTTTCTACTTCTTCTGCTTCTTCTTCTTCTTCTTCTTCTTCTTCTCCTTCTCCTTCTTCTCCTTCTTCTACTTCTTCTTCTCTACCTTCTTCATTTTTCTTCTGCATCTTTTCATTCATTTTCTTCTTTTACTACTTCTTCTTCTTCTTTTCTTCTTCTTCTTCTGCTTCTTCTTCTTTCTCTTCTTCTTCTTCATCATCATCATCATCTTCTTCTTCATCCACTTCTCCTTCTTCTACTTCTTTTTCTCCTTCTTCTTTTTGTTGTTCTTCTCCTTTTTCCTCTACTTCTTCTTCTTTTTATTCTTCTTCTTTTACTTCTTCTCCTTCTCCTTCTACTCCTTCATCTTCTTCTCGTTCTTCTTCTTATTCTTCTTCTTCTTCTTCTTCTTCTTCTCCTTCTTCTTCTTCCTCCTCTTCTTCTTCTTCTTCTTCTTCTTCCTTTTCTTCTTCTTCTTCTTCTTTTTCTTCTGCTACTTCTTCTTCTTCTTCTTTTTCTTCTTCTTCTTCTTCCTCTTCTACTTCACCTTTGCCTTTGTCGTCTTCTTCACTTTCTTCTACATCTTCTACTTTTACTTCTCCTTCTTCTTCATCTTCTTATTTTTTTTCTTCATCTTTTTCTTCTTCTTCTTCTTCTACTTCTTCTTTCTATTGTACTTCTTCATCATCTTCTTCTTTTTCTCCTTTTGCCTTTCTTCTTCTTCTTCTCCTTCTTCTTCTTCTTCTTCTTCATCTTCTTCTTCTTGTTGTTGTTCTTCTTCATCCTCTTCTTCCTTCCCTTCTTCCTCTTCCTCCTCCTCTTCTTCTTCTTTTTCTTCTTTTACTCCTTTTTCTTCTTCTTCATCTTCTTCTTTTTCTTCATTTACTTCTTTTTCTTCTGCTTCTCCTTCTTCTTCTTCTTCTTATTCTTCCTTTTCTTTTTTTTTCTCTTCTTCCTCTTCTTCTTCTTCTTCTCCTCCTCTCCTCTTTCATCTCCCTCTTCTTCTTCTTCTTCTTCTTCTTCTTCTCGTTTTTCTTCTTCTTATCTTGCTTCTGCTTCTTCTTCTTCTTCTTTTTCTCCTTATTCTTCTCCTTCTTCTTCTCCTCCTTCCCCCTTTACTTCTTCTTTTTCTTCTCCTTCTTCTTCTTATTCCTCTTCAACTCCTTCTACCACTTCTTCTTCTTCATTTCCTTCTTCCCCTTCTTCTTCTAATTCTCCTTCTTCTTCTTCTCCTTCTTCTCCTCCTCCACCTTCTTCCTTTCCTTATTCTTCTTCTAATTCTATTTCTTCCTTTTCTTCTCTTACTTCTTTCTCTTCTTCTTCTTCTTCTTTTTCTTTTTCTTCTTCTGCTTCTACATCCTCTTCTTCTTCTTATTCTTATTCTTCTTCTTACACCTCCTCTTCTTCTTCACCATCTTCTTCTTCTTCTTCATCTTCTTCTACTTCTTCTTCTTCTTCTTCTTATTCTTCTTCTTCTTCTTCCTCTTCTTCCTCTTCTTCATCTTCTTCTTCTTCTTCTTATTCTTTTTCTTCTCTCTCTTCTCCCTCTTCTTCTTCTACTTCTTCTTGTTCTTCTCCTCCTTCTTTTTCTTCTACTCTTTCTTCTTCTTCTTCTCCTCCTTCTTCTACTGCTTCTTCTTTTACTTCTTCATCTCCACCATCTTCTTCTACTTCTTCTTTTTCTTCTTCTTCTTCTTCATTATCTTCTTCTTCTTCTATGCCTTCGTCTTCTTGTTCATCCCGTTCTTCAAATTTTTCGTATTCTTTTGGTTTTGCTTCTTCATCTTCTTCATCTTCCTCTTCTTCTTCATCTTCGACTTCTTCTTCGTCTCATTCTTCTTCTTTTTCATCTTCTTCTCGTTCTTTTTCTTGCTCTTCCTCTTCTTGTTCAGCTTCTTCTTCTTCTTCTCCGTCTTCATCTCCATCATCTTCTACTTCTTTATCTCGTTCTTCTTCGTCTTCTTCTTCTTCTTATTCTCCATCTTATCCATCTTCTCTCCACCTTCTTCGCCTTCTTCTCCTTCTGCTTCTTCAACTTCTTCTTCTTCTTCCTCTTCTACTTCTTATTATTATTATTATTATTATTCTTCTTCTTCTTCTTCTCCTTCTTCTTCTTTTTCTTCTTCTTCTTCTTCTTCTTCTTCTTCATTTTCTTCGTCTTCTTCTTCAACTTCTTCTTCTTCGTCTTCCTATTCTCCTTCTTCGTCTTCTTCTTCCACTTCTTCTTCTTCTTCTTCTTCCTCTTTTTATTCTTCATCATCATCATCCTTTTGTTGTTCTTCTTCTTCTCCATCATCTTCCTCTTAATTTTCTTATTCTTCAACACCTTGCTTTCGTCTTCATCTTCTTCTTCATTTTCTTTCTCTTGTTCATCTACTTCTTTTTCTTCTTCTTCTTCTTCTTCTTCTTCCTCTTCTTAATTTTCTTCTTCTTCTTGTACTTCTTCTTCTTGTCCTCGTTCTCCTTCTTCTTCTTCTTCTTCTTCTCCTTATTCTTCTTCTTCTTTTTCTTCTTCTTCTTTTTTTTCTTCTTCATCTTCTCCATCTTCTCCTACTTCTGCTTCTTCTTCCTCTTCTTTTTCTTCTTCAACTTCTTTTTCTTCATCTCCATCTTCTCCACCTTCTTGTTCTTGTTCTTCTTGTTCATCTTCTTCTCCTTCTTCTTCTTCTTCTTTTACTTCTTCTTCTTCTTCTTTGTATTCTTCTTCGTCTTCTTCTATTTCTACTTTTTCCTCCTCTTCTTCTTTTTCTGCTTCTTCTTCTACTTCTTCTTCTTCTTCTTCTTCTTCTTCTTCTGCTTCTTTTCTTCTTCTTCTTCCACATCTTCTTCTTCTTCGTCTTCTTCTTATTCTCCTTCTTCTTCTTCTTCTACAGCTTCTTCGACTTCTTCCTCTTCTTCTTCTTCCTCATCTCCTTCCCCTTCATCTTCTTCTTCTCCTTCTCCTACTTCTACTTCTTCTTTTTCTCCTCCTTCTTCTTTTCTTCTTCTTCTACTTCTCCTTCTTCATCTTCTTCTTCTACTTCTTCTTCCTCTTCTTCTTGATCTTGTCTTTCTTCTTCTTCTTCTTCTTCTTCTTACTCTTGTACTTCTTCCTCTTCTTCCTCTCCTTCATGTTCTTCTTTTTATTCTTCTTGTTCTTCCCCTTTTGCTTCTTCTACTTCCCTTCTTCTTCTTCTTCTTCTTCTTCTTCTTCCTCTTCTTGTCGTTCTTCTCTTTCTTCTTCTCCTTCTCCTTCTTCTTCTTCTTCTTCTTCTTACTCTTCTTCTTCTTCCTCTTCTTCTTCATCTTTTTCTTTCCATTCTTCTACTTCTTCTTCCCCTCTTGCTTCTTCTTCTTCTTCTTCTTCGCTTTCTTCTTCTCCTTCTTCTTCTTCTTACCTTTACTCTTCTTCTTCTTCCTCTTCTTCGTCTTCTTGTTCGTGTTCCTCTTTCTATTCTTCTTCTTCTTGTTGTTCTTCTTGCACTTATACTTCTTCTTCTTCTTCTTCTTCTTCATCATCCCTTCTTCTTCTAATGATTCTTCTTCTTCTACTTCTTCTTCTTCTTCTTCTTTATCTTCTCCTTCTTCTTTTTCTTCTACATAATCTTCTGCTTCTTCTTCTTCTCCTTCTTCTTCCTAATCTTTGTCTTCATCATCATCATCATCATCTTCTTCTTCTTCTTCTCCTTCTTTTTCTCCTTCTTCATTTCCTTCTTCCTTATTTTTTACTTCTACTTCATCTTCTTCATCTTAGTTTTCTTCTTCTTCCTCTTCTTCCTCCTCTTTTTCTACTTCTTCTTCTACTACTACTTCTCCTTCTTCGTCTTCTTCTCCTCCTTCATCTTAATTTTCTTCCTCTTTTAGTTCTCTTTCCTTTTTCCTTCTTTTACTTTTTCCTCTTCTTCTTCTTCTTCATCATCATCATCTTCTTCTTCGTCTACATCTTCTTCTTCTTCTTTATCTTCTTGTTCTTCATCTTCTTCCTCTTCATCCTCAGCTTCTTCTTCTTCTTCTTCTTTTAATTTTTCTCCTTCTCCTTCCTCTTCTCCATCTTCTTCTCCTTCTGCTCTTTCTTCTTCTCCTTCTTCTCCATCTTCATCATCTTCTCCTTCTCCTACTTCTTCTTCTTCTTCTTCTCCATCTTCTTCTTCTACTTTTTCTTTTTCTTCTTCTTCTTCTTCATCTTCATCTTTGTCTTTATCTTCTTCTTCGTCTCATTCTTCTTCTTTTCCGTCATCTTCTCGTTCTTCTTCTTCTTCTTCTTCTTCTTCATCTTCTTCTACTTCTTCTTTTTCTTCTTCTCTGTCTTCTTCTCCTTCTTCTTATACTTCTTCATCTCTTTCTTCCTTTTTTTTTCTTCTGCATCTTCATCTTCTTCATCTTATTTTTCTTCTTCTTCTTCTTCTTCTTCTATTCATCTTCTTCTTCTTCTTTGCCTTCTTCTTCTTCTTCTTCTTCTTCTTCTTCTTCTTCTTCCTTATCTCCGTTGCCTTCGTCGTCATCTTCTCCTTCCCCTACTTCTACTTCTTCTTTTTCTTCACCTTTTTTTCTTCTTCTTCTTTTTCTTATTCTTCTTCTTCTTCTTCGCTTTCTTCTTCTTCTTCTTCTTTCTATTCTACTTCTTCATCTTCTTCTTCTTTTTCTTCTTTTGCATCTTCTTCTTCTTCTTCTTCTTCTTCTCCTCTCTTCTTTCTTTTACTTCTTCTTCTTCTTCTCTTTCCTCTTCATCTTCTTTTTCTCCTCCTACTTCTCTTTCTCCTTCTTTTTTTTTTTTTTTTTTTTTTTTTTTTTTTTTTTTACATAAGACCCAGTCTCCTAAGAAGGAGACTTTCAATGCCAAGGAGTTTCCCAGCTCGCATGTGGTACATAGAAATTAAGAAAATTTGGACTTCCCACTGAAACTTGTCTGGCCTACAGCATGTGCCTGAGAAGAGTGCCGCATTCCTTGTCTTCCAAGCAAACCAACATATTGCTGCTGGAATTGAAAATGCAAGTGATTTGAGAGAGGATTTGCGTGACCACCAATGTTGCACCAGCTCAAGGAGATTAGTTTGATCATAGAACTCCATGGTACGGCCAAACCACTGCCAAGTTGGGTATACCATACGACAGCGCCAAAAGATATGTTCCATTGTGTCCACGTCGGGGCAGAAAGGGCATTTCGGCGCCAGTGAGATATTCATCTTTTGTAAGTTCAAAGGAAGAGGCAGCGCATTGTTGAATAGACGCCACATGAAGATGGAAACCTTTTTCGGAATTCTAGAATGCCAAAGGAGTCGATTATCATAATGCTTGGGAATGGAAGGTAACGTCATCTTGCTCAAGATGTCATAGGCTGTTGCAAAGGAAAATCCTCCATACGGGTCCGAGCATTTATCAAGCCATCCCACCAAACCGCTTAATTAATCCACCAAGTTCAAACCAAATGGAACTAAACCAAGAATCTGGTCCAGCTCCGAACCGAAAACGCAAATCAAACCGGACGCGCCAACCGAACCGGGCGACACGTCCCGAGCTGAACCCTG
This sequence comes from Vanilla planifolia, assembly GCA_023846275.1. Lineage (NCBI taxonomy): Eukaryota > Viridiplantae > Streptophyta > Magnoliopsida > Asparagales > Orchidaceae > Vanilla > Vanilla planifolia. Next base: position 6,273 of record JAIUJO010001234.1, on the reverse strand, counting down.
TGGGCGAGCCGTCGTCTTCTTCCTCCGAAACAGACCGGAAACAACGCCCTAATTTTACCAGGGTACGCCAAACGGGAGAAACGCGATGCTTCAGCTGGAATGGGTTCTCCCTCGTGAGATACGCCTGACAAAAAAACTTGGTCCAAAGATTAGAAGTGTGGAGGAGCCGCCACCACAGCTTCGCTCGAGTGCGCCAGAGCCTGTACCTCAAAATTGATTATACCAATAGCCTTGTTCATCCACAGGCCGCACAATCCTGTGCCATGTAGCCCAATGATGATTATTTGTGTCCTTTGTCTTGCCCAGAAAAAGCGAGCAAGCGAGCTATTGACCACCTTACCGATTTCATAGGAGGGGCCATTGCAGCCGCAATGTACCCAGACATCGAGCTCAAAACATTGTAATAAGAACTTTCTTCCCGCCCATCGAAAGGAGTTTGTTTTACCAAGACGCAATTCGTGATTTCACTCGGTCAACCAGAGGTAGGAACAGGTGGCTGCGGGAACGCCTGGTATCAAGCCAGCAGCCCAAATAAAGCAAAGGCATCTTCGCCGATGGAAAACCCAGGATGGATTTAACACGAACATTCCCAGATAAGGATGAAGACTTGGCATGTATGGCAGACGATTTCTCCTTATTGAGGTCCAACCCGGAAGCCTTCAGGAACGTGTTGATGCATCTAGCAAGGTGACGGAGAGAAGCTTTGCGGATGGTTGTAAAGATGGCTACATCATCAGCGTACGCCAGGTGTGAGATCGGGCTACACTGCCGGGGGGAAGAAAAATATTCAATGCCCCCCGATTGGAAGGCGCTCGACAGGTTCTGACTGAAGACGTCGATGACAATTGCAAATAATGCAGGTGACATGCGGGTCTCCTTGCCGAACACCGCAGGAAGGTTGAAAATAGCCTTTCGGGCAGCCATTCAGCAAAACCGATAGACGGGTTGCCTCTAGTAGATTCATAACCATCGAACAAAAATTCGAACAAAAACCCTTTGCCGCAAGCGCCGCAATCAAAAACGACCAGTTAACCTTGTCAAATGCAGATTTGAAGTCGAGCTTCAGAATGACGTTGGCGATGTCGACGTCGAGTGTTCAACCTGGTCAGCATTTCTTCCATTAAAAGTATGTTGTCGGTGATGCATCGTCCTTTGACCACTGCCGATTGTTCCTCCGAAATAATCGTCGGGAGAAGAGGAGCCAGGCGAGAAGCGAGTAATTTCGAAAGGATTTTTGCATTCACGTTGCATAGGGCAATGGGGCGAAAGTCGTAGGGAGAAGACGCGGCCGGGGATTTGGGGATCAGACACACCACGTGGCGCCCAACCGCCGCTGGGATGCGAGTTCCGGATAAAAAATCGTTCGCGGCCTCCACAAGGTCTTCAGACAGTATTGCCCAAAAGCGTTGTAAAACTCCACCGTGAATCCATCCGGGCCCGGGGAACTAGACGCCGCCATAGGACATAAGTACTCTTTCTAGTTCAACGGCATCGGTTGACCGGGTTAAAGCGTCGTTGAAATCCGTGTTGACCTTCTTCATGGAAGAGTCAAGCAGTCGGCGATCGCCTGGCTACAACCGCTTGTGCCAGTGAAGTGTTCCTGAAAATGAAGCGGAAGAAAACGAGATAATTCCTCCACACCCCTCCGTCCATGAGTCGTCCGATCGACGAAGCTTCTGAATCCCAAGTTTATGTCGCTTCATCCTGACCAATGCATGAAAAAACTTGGTGTTCGCATCCCCGTCACGCATCCAGCGGAGGCCGGCCTTCTGATGCCAGTAGTCCTCAATTCTGCAACATTAAGGCCAGATGTTTATTTGCCCTGTCCAAGTCCTCAGACGCTTCCGTCGAGAGGCAAATCGCTAGTTTCTCCTCTGCATCCGACACCGCTTTTTCAGCCATGGTCCTGTTCTTGAAGAGATCTCCAAAAACCGAGCGATTCCATACTTTAATAGCCTTCTTCAATCTCGCAGTTTTCCCGACCAGTTTGAATATCCCAGTTGCCGCGATAAGAGCCTGCCAGGAGGAACACACGACATCCGCGAAGTTCACGTGGTTCAGCCAAATGTTCAGAAAAACGAAACGGTTTTGGGGGCGTGCTGGCAAATCTGTCCCGGCCGAAACAGAATGGGGGCATGATCAGAGGTGGTGCGGGGGAGGATTTCGACACGACTGTTCGTGAATTCTTCCATCCATCTGTCATTGCAAAGAAAATAGTCAAGTCGTTTAAGGAGAATGGCACCATGTCGCTTCCCTTGCCATGTAAACGGCCCTCCTGTTGTTGATGGGATGATGAGATTAGCCGCCGAGATGGCTTCGTCAAAGTCCGTAAGCTTCCTTGCTACAGACCGCTTCGTCCCGCATTGATCCTGCGCCCGCAAGGTGACGTTGAAATCACCGCAGACGCACCACGGAACATCCCCGACCAAAGCGCTGGTCTCTATAATAAACTTCCAGAGACACCGGCGAAGGCTGCGAGTATGCATACCGTACACCGCGGTGACTATATAGACTGAGAAACTGCCAGGACCACACACACCAAAGCCGCTTGGTCGGAAGGACCGAACCAAAGACAAACCACAGCGGTGAGACCATAATAACCAAAGCTTCCCGTTGAGCAAGGGCCAGCCATCAGCCAGGCCCAGTTCCGAAACCAGTGCTGCAATACGATCAGCCCCAATTTTGGGTTCGATTAAAACAAGTATGTCGATGGCGTTCGTGAGGACGAGCCGACGAAGCCGTCCCCGGGTTGCACTGTTGCCAACCCCACGTGCATTCCACGAAAGGACGTTAATCATTAGGAATAGGAGGCGGCTTGGAGCCCGCCGCACTCCGAGTGTGTGGAGGGCGAGACAACTTTCGTCCCTCCCCTGTTTTTGGTTCTTCTGTTTTTAACTTGATGGCCGCCAGAGGCGGGAATTCAGCAGCTTGCTGAAGTTCGCCAAGGAGCTCTGATCGCCAGAACCGGGATCCATATCAACCGTGTTCGACTGTTCTCGTACCTCCATCCTAGGGGAAGAGTGTGATGAATTATTGTCTGTGATCCTCTGCTTCGGCATATTGAAGGATTCCGTGTCCCCAGTTTGAATTTCCGTGGGGAATGGGGAGGGCGAGAAGATGGGCACCGGACCTCTGTTTCGCTCCAGTTCTTCTTGCAGATTTTGTGGAAGCAACTTATGCTCCAACCAAGCTGGCTGCTGGTAAAGTAAAGCTGTCGATGAACATTCCTCTGACAAGGTTCTGTCAATATCCGTATCCGCCGCCTTGGCCAGCATCTTGTCCAGTTCACAGGGAACCGAGGACGCCCCGCAGCGGCAAGGCGTGACCTGGGGCGACGTACGCGGACTTCTCGGTAACCAGGAAGGATGGTTTGGTCGGGGATTTAGGGGAAGAGCATTGCCCTATTTCAAAGTTTATTTTAGGTGGCGTGGAGCAGCTCGATCGTGGCAAATCGATAAAAGGCTGCTTGCCTTTATCCTCCTGTACTGATACCACCGCCATGGGCCAGTTTCTGCATGTTCCCTACTGTGTCCAATGGTCAAACATTGGGAGCAGTACTTTGGCAAGTTGTCGTGTGATATAGTTTGCCAGAATCCACCAGTCGCCACGCCGGACTGTGCCGAGATCCGGATCCTTCTCGGAAGCACCTTCGTAACATCAAGCTCAACACATACCTTAGCAAACATGAGGCCGAGAAACGGCCGCCGTGGCCGTGTCGACCTTGAGTGGAGATCCAATTGCCGATGCCATAGAGAAACAAAATGGCTTTATCAAAGAGGTGAAGAGGTAGATTATCAAACGAAACCCAGACTGGCTCACAGTCGTCGCTCCGCCTCAAACCAAAATTCCGGCGTCCATTTCAGAAGACGCATAGGAAACTCCTTAACATGCCAAACCGTCTTCAGCCAACAGAATAAATAATCCTCCTCCACAGCAAACCTTAAACAGGACATGGTGGGAGTTAAGAAGCCCGACCGTGACCGCCCCTCGGAAACCGGCTTTTGGCCATTGAAGTGCGAATAACGTCAAGAGGAGGTCTCCCATGTGAAAACATTGCCGGACTAACGCCATTTATATGGTTCAGACAGTTTAGATACTTCGTCGGAGACACTGTAATTTCCGGCTCGCCGTTGAATAGAGTGGCTCGCCGGGGTTTACACGGCGGGGGATTTGCCCCCCCCGCCTAGGACTTCCGCAAAGGATCGGTTGACGGATCCCATATTTACTGCATGCAGTTTTTACCCTGTGTTTGTTCATGGGATAGATCAGAATGGGTCCGCCTGTCTTGTTGCCTAGAATGCCCCGGAACACGCCACGGTCCGGCGATGCGGGTGGCGGGGCACGAACAAGTTGAGCCAAGAGTGGCGGGCACGAACAAGTCGGCGATACCGGAGACGCACTCCTTCTTTCTCCTTCTTCCTCTTCTTCTTCTTCTTTTTCTACGTCTTCTACTTTCTTTTCTCCTTCATCTTTTTCTACTTGTTAATCTTCTTTATCTTCTTCTTCTTCATCTTCTTCTTCCACATCTTCTCCTTCTTGTTCTTCTTCTTATTCTTCTTCTTCTTCTTCTTCTTCTTCTTCTTCTTTGTCTTCTTCTTCTTCTTCTTCTTCTTCTTCTTCTTCTTCTTCCTCTTCTTCTACTACTACTACTACTTCTTCTTCTTCTTTCTCTTCTTCTTCTTCTACAACTTCTTCTTCTTTTTCTTCTTCTTCTTCTTCAACTTCTTATTGTTCTTCTTCTTCTACTTCTTATTCTTTTGTTCTACTTCTTCTTCTACTTCTTCTTCTTCTTCTTCTTCTCCTTCTTCTTCATCTTCTTCTTCTTCTTATTCTTCATCTTTTACTTTTACTCCTTTTTCATCGTCATCATTTTCTTCCTCTTCTTATTTTTCTTCTTCCTATTGTTCTTCTTCTTCATTTTCTTCTTCATCATCATCATCTTCTTCTTCTTCTACTTCTTCCACTTTTTTTTCTTCTTATTCTTCTTCTTCTTCTTTTTCTTCTTTTCTTCTCTTCATCTTATTCTTCTTTTTCTCCTTTTTCTTCATCTTCTTCTTCTTCTTCCTTTACTACTTTTCTTTTTCTTCTTCTTCTCCTTCTTCCACTTCTTCTTTATCTTCTTCTTGTCCTTCTTCTTCTTCTTCTTCCTTTTCCACTCCTTCCACTTCTTATTCTTTTCCTTCATCTCCTTCTTCTACTACTACTTGTCCTTCTTCTTCTTCTCCTCCACCTTCATCTTCTCCTTCATTTCATTCTTTTTCTTTTTTTTTTCTACTTTTACTTCCTCCTCTTCTTCTTCTTCATCATCTTCTTCTTTTTCTTCTTCTTCCACTTTTGCATCTTCTTCTTCTCCTTCTCCTTCTCCTTCTTCTTCCTCCTCTTTTTCCTCTTCTGCTTCTCTTTCTCCGTCTCCTTCTCCTTCTTCTTCTTCTTCTTTTCTCTTTCTTCTCATTCTTCATCATCTTCTTCTTCTCCTTCTTCATTTCCATCTTCTTCTTCTACTACTTTTTCTTCTTCTTCTTCTTCTTCTTCATCTTTGTCTTCTTCATCTTCTTCGTCTTGTTCTTCTTCTTTTTCGTCCTCTTCTCATTCTTCTTCTTCTTCTTCTTCTTCTTCTTCTATTGCTTCTTCTTTTTCTTTTTCTCTGTCTTCTTCTCCTTCTTCTTCTCCTTCTTCATCTCCTTCATTTTTTTTCTTCTACTTCTTCACCTTCTTCATCTTATTTTTTTTCTTCTTCTTCTTCTCTTTTTCTTCTTCTTCTTCTTCTTCTTTGTCTTCATCTTCTTCTTCTTCTTCTTTGCCTTCTTGTTTGTTTTCATCTTAGACTTCTTCTTCATCATCTTCTTCGTGTTCATCTTCATCTTCTTTTTATTTCTCTTGTTCTTCTACTTCATCATCATCATCATCATCATCATCATCATCATCATCATCATCATCATCTTCTTCTTCTTCTTCTTCTTCTTCTACTTCTCGTTCTCTATCTTCTTCAACTTCTTCATCATCTTTTTCTTCCTCTTCACCTTCTCCTACTTCTTCTTGTTCTTTCCCTTTTCTTACATCTTCTTCTTCTTCTTTTTCTTTTCTTTCTTCCTCTTCTTTTGCTTCATGTTCTTCATCTTCATCTTCTTCTTGTTCTTCTTCTTCTTCATCTTCTTTGCCTTCTTCTTCTTCTTTTATCTTCTTCTACTTCGTCCTCTCCTTCTTCTTCTTCTCCCACTTCTCCTTCATCTTTTCCTTGTCCTTCTTCTCGTTCTTCTCCTTCTTTTTCTTCTT
>JAIUJO010003171.1:20000-22500 GCA_023846275.1 Vanilla planifolia | reverse complement strand
AAGAGGAAGAAGAAGAAGAGGAACAAGAAGTAGAAGAAGAAGAAGAAGGAGGAAAAAAAGTAGCAGTAGGAGTAGTAGAATAAGAAGAAGAAGAAGAAGAAAAGAAGAAGAAGGAGAAGAAGAAGAAGAAGAAGAAGAAGAAGAAGAACAAGAAGAAAAACAAGAAGAAGAAGAAGGAGAAAAAGTAGTAGAAGAAGAAGTAGAAGGAGAAGAACAAGGACGAGAAGAAAAAGAAGAAGAATAAGAACAGGAAGAAGTGGAGGTAGAAGAAGAAAATGGTGAAGAAGAAGAAGAACAAGAAGAAGTAGAAAAGAAGAAGAAGAAGAAGATGAAGAAGAATAAGAAGTAGTGCTTGTAGTAGTGGTAGAAGAAGAAGATGATGATGATGATGATGAAGAAGAAGTAGAAGAAGAAGAAGAAGAGGAAGAAGAAGAAGCAGAAGAAGGAGAAGTAGAAGAAGGAGGAGGAGGAGGAGGAGAAGAAGAAGAAGAAGAAGAAGAAGAAGAAGGAGAAGAAGGAGAAGGAGAAGAAGAAGAAGAAGAAGGAGAAGAAGAAGAAGGAGAAGGAGAAGAAGAAGGAGAAGAAGAAGAGGAAGGAGAAGGAGAAGAAGAAGAAGAAGGAGGAGAAGAAGAAGAAGAAGAAGAAGAAGAAGAAGGAGCAGGAGGAAAAGAAGAAGAAGAAGAAGAAGAGGAAGAAGTAAAAGAAGAAGGAGGAGGAGGAGGAGGAGAAGATGAAGAAGAAGAAGAAGAAAGAGGAGGAGAAGAAGAAGAAGAAGAAGAAGAAGAAGATGAAGAAAGAGAAGAAGAGGAAGAAGAAGAAGCAGAAGATGATGAAGAGGTTAAAGGAGAAGAAGAGGAAGAAGAAGAAGAAGAAGATGGAGGAGGAGGTGGAGAAGAATAGGACAAGGAGGATGAAGAAGAAGGAGAAGAAAGAGGAGAAGTAGTAGTCGTAGAAGAAGAAGGAGAGGGAGAAGAGGAAGAAGAAGAAGAGGAAAATGAAGAAGAAGAATAAGGCGAAGAAGAAGAAGAAGAAGAAGAGGAGGAGGAGGAGGAAGAAGAGGAGGAGGAAAAGAAGAAGAAGAAAAAGAAGAAGAAGAAGATGAAGAGGAAGCGAAAGAAGAAGAAGAAGAAGAAGAAGATGAGGAAGAATAAGAATAAGAAGAAGAATAAGAATAAGAGGAAGAAGAAGATGAACAAGAAGAACAAGAAGTAGAGGAAGATAAAGAAGAAGAAGAACAAGAACTAAATGAAGAATAATAAGAAGAAAAAGAAAAGAAAAACAAGAAGAAGATGAAGTAGATGAAGATGAAGAAGAAGAAGGAGGAGGAGAGAAAGAAGAAAAAGGAGTAGAAGTTGAAGAAGAAGAAAATGAGGAAGATAGAGAAGATGAAGAAGAAGAAGAACAAGAAGAAGAAGAAGAAAGAGTGAAAGAATAGTAAGAAGAGGAAGAATAAGAATGAGACAAAGAAGAAGAATTAGAAGAAGAAGAAGAATTAGAAGAACAAAGAAGAAGAATAAGAAGAAGAAGAAGAAGAAGAAGAGGGAGAAGGTGAAGAAGGAGAAGAAGAAGAGGAAGAAAAAGAACAAGAAGAAGAGGATGAAGAAGAAAAAGAGGAAAAAGAAGAAGAAGGAGACTGAGAAAAAGGAGAAGAAGAAGAAGTAAAAGAAGAAGGAGGAGGTTAAGAAGAAGGAGAAAGAGAAGAAAAAGAAGGAGATGAAGAAGAAGAAGAAGAAGAAGTAGAAGAAGAAGATGAAGAAGAAAAGAAGAAGAAGAGGAGAAAGAAGAACAAGAAGAGGAAGAAGAAGAAGAAGAAGAAGAAGATGAAGATGAAAAGGAAGAAGTAGACAAAAAAGAAGAAGAAGAAGAAATTGAAAAAGAAGAAAAAGAAGAAGAAGAAGAAGAAGAAGAAAAAGGAGGAGGAGGAGGAGAAGAAGAAGTGGAAGAAAAATATAAAGAAGAAGATGAACAAGAGGAAAGAGGAGGAGAAGATGTTGAAGAAGAAGAAGAAGAAGAAGCAGCAGCAGAAGAAGAAGAAGAAGAAGAAGAAGAAGAAGAAGAAAAAGAAGAAAAAGAAGAAGGAGAAGAAGAAGAAGAAAGAGAAGAGGAAGTAGAAGAAGAAGAAGTAGAAGGAAGAGGAGAATAAGAAGAAGAAGAGGGTGAAGAATAAGAAGAACATGAAGAAGAAGAGAAGGAGGAAGTAGAAGAAGAAAAAGTATCAGAAGAGTAAGAAGAGGAAGAGGAAGAAAAGTTAGAGGAGGAAGAAGAAGAAGAAGAAAATGATGATGTTGAAAAAGAAGAAGAAGAGGAAGAAGAAGAAGAAGGAGAAGAAGAAAAGAAGAAGATGATGAAGAAGAAGAGGAAGAAGATAATGAAGAAAAAAAAGAGGAAGAAGAAGAAGAGGAGGAGGAGGAGGAAGGAGAAGAAGGAGAAGATGAAGATGAACAAAAAGAAGAAGAAGAACAAGAAGAAGAGAAAGAAAAGACAATGAAGAAGAAAATTA
>JAIUJO010003171.1:15000-17500 GCA_023846275.1 Vanilla planifolia | reverse complement strand
AGAAGTAGTAGAAGAAGAAGAAAAAGAAGTAGAAAGAGAAGAACAAGGAAGAGAAGAAGAAGAAGAAGAAGAAGAAGATGAAGAAGAAGAAGAAGTTCAGGAAGCAGAAGAAGAAAAAGAAGAAGAAGAGGAAAAAAAAGAAGGAGAAATAAGAAGCAGAAGAAGCAGATGAAGAAGAAGAAGAAGAAAAATAACAAGAAGAAGAAGAAGATGATGAGGAGGAGGAGGAGGAAGAAGAAGAAGAAGAAGAAGAAGAAGAAGAAGAGGAAGAAGAAGAAGAAGAAGAGGAAGAAGAAGAAGAAGAAAAGGAAGAAGAAGAAGAAGAAGAAGTAGAAGAAGAAGAAGAAGAAGGAGAAGAAGAAGAAGATGGAGTAGAAGTACAAGAAGAAGATGGAGAAGAAGAAGAAGAAGAAGAAGAAGAAGAAGAATAAAAAAATAGAACAAGAAGGAGGAGGAAAAGAAGAAGGTAAAGAAGAAGAAGAAGAAGAAGAAGAAGAAGAAGGAGAAGAAATTGAAGAAGAAGAAGAAGAAGATTGAGTAGAAGAAGAAGAAGAAGAAGAGAAGATGAAGATAAGGTAAAAGGAGAAGAAGATGATGAAGAGAAGAAGAAGAAGAAGATGACAATGAAGAAGAAGAAGAAGCATAAGAAGAGGAAGAAGAAGAAGAAGAAGAAGAAGACGGAGAAGAAGACGAGAAGGAAGACGAACTGGAAGAAGTAGTAGTAGTAGTAGAAGAAGAAGAATAAGAATAAGAAGAAGAGGAAGAAGAAGAAGATGATGATGATGATGACGACGCTGACAAAGAAGAGGAAGAAGAAGAAGAAGATGAATAAGAAGTAAAGCAAGAAGAAGAAGAAGAAAATTAAGAAAAAGAAAAATAATAATAATAATAATAATAATAATAATAATAATAATAATAATAAGAAAATGAAAAAGAAGAAGACGGAGGAGGAGGAGGAGGAGAAGAACAAGAAAAAGAACAATAAGGAGAAGCAGCAGAGGTTGAATAAGAAGAAGAAGAAGAATAACAAGAAAAAGAAGAGGAAGAAGATGAAGGAGAAGAAGAAATTAAAGAAGAAGAAGAAGAAGATGATGAAGAAGGAGAAGTAAAAGTAGAAGAAGAAGATGATGAAGAAGAAGAAGATTAAGAAGAAGAAGAAGAAGAAGTTGTAGGAGAAGAAGTAAGAGAATTAGAAGAAGAAGAAAAATAAGGAAAAGAAGAAGAAGAAGAAGAGACAGAAGAAGAAGAAGAAGAAGATGAAGAAGTAGAAGCAAAAGAAGAAACAGAAGAAGAAGTAGAAGAAGAAGAAGTAAAAAAGAGGAAGATTATAGATGAAGAGGAAAAGAAGGAGGAGAGTAAGAAAAATAAGAAGGAGAAGAAGATGGAGAAGTAGAGGAAGGAGGAGGAGAAGAAGAAGAAGAAGAAGAAGAAGAAAAAGTAGCAGAAGAAGAAGAAGAAGAAGAAGAAGAAAAGGAAGAAGAAACTTAAGAAGACGAAGAAGAAGAAGAAGTGGAAAAAAGTAGTAGTAGTAGTAGAAGGAGAAGAAGGAGAAGAAGAAAAAGAAGAAGAACAAGAATAACATGAAGGAGAGGTAGAAGAAGAGGAAGACGAAGAAGAAGAAAAAGAAGAAAAAAAAAGTAAAAGAAGAAGAAAAAGAAGAAGAAGAAGGGGAAGAAGAGGAGGGGGAAGAAGTAGAAGAAGTAGAAGAAAAGAAGAAGAAGAAGTAGAAGAAGAGAAAATAAGGAAGAAGAAGAAGATGATAAAGAAGAAGGAGAAGAAAGGAGTAGAAAAAAAGAAGAAGATGGAGAGGAAGAAGAGGAAGAGGAAAATGAAAAAGAAGTAATAGAAGAAGAAGAAGAGGAAGGAGAAGAAGAAGATGAAGAAAAAGATGAAGAAGAAGAAGATGAAGAAGAAGAAGCAGAAGAACAAGTGGAAGAAGATGAAGAAGGGGATGCTGAACATGAAGAAGAAGAAGAAAAAGAAGAAGAAAAGTGGAGGGAGAAGAAGAAGAAGAACAAGAACAAGAACAATAAGAAGAAGAAGTAGATGGAGAAGATGAATGAGAAGAAAGATAAGAAGGGTAAGATGCGGGAGAAGAAGAAGGAGAACAATAATAATTACAATAATAATAATAGTAATAATAATAATAATAATAATAATAATAATAATAATAATAATAATAATAACAATAATAATAAGAAAAAGAAGAAGAAGCAAAAAGAGAGGAAGAAGAGGGAGAAGAAGGAGAAGAAGAAGAAGAAGAAGAAGAAGAAGAAGAAGTAATAGTAGTAGTAGTGGTAGATGAAGAAGAAGAAGAGAGCAAAGAAGAAGAATGAGAAGAAGACGAAGAAGAAGAAGAAAAAGAAGAAGAAGAGGATGAAGAAAAATAAGAAGAGGAAGGGGAAGAAGATGAAGAAGAGGAAGAAGAAGTAGTAGAAGAAGAAGAAATAGAAAGAAAATAATAACAATAATAATAATAATAAAAATAATAATAATAATA
>JAIUJO010003171.1:0-10000 GCA_023846275.1 Vanilla planifolia | reverse complement strand
CAAGAAAAGTAGTGCTAGTAGAAGAACAAGAAGAAGAAGAAGGAGAAGACGAAGAAGAAGAAGTTGAAAAGGAAGAAGAAGAAGAAGAAGAAGAAGAAGAAAAGGAAGAAGATGAAGAAGAAGATGATGAAGAGGAGGAGGAGGAAGAAGTAGAGGAGCAAGAAGAAGAATAAGAGGAGGAGGATGAAGAAGAAGAAGAAGAAAAAGAAGAAGAGGAAGAAGAAGAAGAAGAAGAAAAAGAAGAAAAAGAAGTAGACGAAGAATAGAAAGAAGAAGAGGAAGAAATAGAAGAGGAGGAGGAAGAAGAAGAAGAAGTGGAGGAGGAGGATGAAGAAGAGGAAGAAGAAAAAGAAGAAGAAGAAGAAGTAGAAAAAGAAGAAGAAAAAGAAGAAGATGAAGAATTGAAAGAAGAAGAAGAAGAAGAACGAGAAGAAGTAGAAGAAGAAGAAGATGATGATGTTGAAGAAGAAAAAGAAGAAGTCAAAGAAGAAGATGAAGAAGAAGAAGAAGAGGAAGAGGAAGAAGAAGAAGGAGAAGAAGAAGAAGAAGAATAGGAAAAAGAAGAAGAAGAAGAAGAAGAAGTAGAAGATCAGGAGGAGGAGGAGGAAGATGAAGAAGAAGAAGAAGAAGAACTACAAAAAGAAGAAGAAAATTGAGAAGAAGAAGAAGAAGAAGGTGAAGTGGTCGGAGAAGAAGAAGAAGAAAAAGAAGAAGATGCAGTAGAGGTATAAGAAGAAGATGGAGAAGAAGTAGAATCAGAAATGGTAGAAGGAGATGAAGATGATGAAGAAGAAGAAGAAGCAGAAAAAGAAGAAAAAGAAGATGAAGATGAAGAAGAAAAAAAAGAAGAAAACAAAGAAGAACAAGATGAAGAAGAAGAAGAAGAAGAAGAAGAAGAAGAAAGAAGTGGAACAAGAAGAAGAAGGAGAAGAAGAAGAAGAAGCAGAAGGAAAAGAAGAAGAAGAAGAAGAAGAGGAAGAAGATGAAGCAGAAGTAGAAGAAGAAGAAGAAGAATTAGATGAAGAAGAAGAAGAGGAAGAATCAGAAAAAAAAGATGTGAAAGAAGAAGAAGAAGAAGAAGAGTAAGAAGAAGAAGAAGATGGACAAGAAGAAGAGGAGAAGAAGAAAAAGAACAAGAATAAGAAGAAGAAGTTGAAGAAGAAGAAAAAGTAGAAGAAGATGGAGAAGGTGTAGGAGAAGAAGAAGAAGAAGAATTGTAGAACTAGAAGAAGAAGAAGAAGAAGAAGAACAAGAACAAGAACAAGAAGAATAATGAGAAGAAGAAGAAGAAGAAGATGAAGAGGTTGGAGATAAAGAGGAAGAAGAAGATGAAGAAGAAGTAGGAGATGAAGAAGAAGAAGGAGAAGAAGAAAAAAATAAGAAAAAGAAGAAAAAGAAGAGGAAGAAGAAGAAGAAGAAGATGAAGAAGCAAAGGAAGAAGAAGACGAAGAAAAAGCAGAAGTAAAAGAAGAAGAAGAAGAAGAAGAATAAGAAGAGGATGATGATGGACGAAGAGGAGAAGAAGAAGGAGAGTTAGAAAAATGAGAAGGAGAAGCATATGGAGAAGAAGAGGAAGAAGGAGGAGCAGAAGAAGAAGAAGAATCTGAAGAAGAAGAAGAAGAAGAAAAAGCAGCAGTAGAAGAAGAAGATGATGGGTAAGAAGAAGAAGAAGGGGGAGAAGTAGAAGAAGAAGAAGAAGAAGAAAAAGAAGAAGAAAATGAAGAAGTAGAAGGAGAAGAAAAAGTAGAAGTAGTAGTAGAAGAAGTAGAAGAAGAAGAAGAAGCAAAAGAAGAATAACAAGATGACTAAGAAGAAGAGGAAGAAGAATAAGAGGATGATGAAAAAGAAGAAGAAGTAAAAGAAGAAGAAGAAGAAGAAGAAGAAGAAGAGGAAGAAGAAGAAGAAGAAGAAGAAGAAGAAGAAAAGTTAGAAGGAGAAGAATAAGAAGAAGAAAAAGAAGAAGAACTACAACAAGAAGAAGAAAGGGGAAAAGAACAAGGAGAAGAAGAAGAAGAAGAAAAGAAAGAAGGAGGAGAAGAAGATGAAGAAGAAGAAGCAGAAAAGAAGAAGAGGAAGTAGAAGATGAAGAAGAGGAACAAAAAGAAGAAGAAGAAGTAGAAAAGAAAAAGGAAGAAAAATAATAGTAATAACAATAATAATAAATATAATAATAATAATAATAATAATAAGAGGTAGTCGAAGAAGGAGAAGAAGAAAAAGAAGAGGTAGTAGTTGAAGAAGAAGAAGTAGAAAAAAAAAAAAAGTAGGAGAAGAACAAGATGAAGAAGAAGGATAGATGAAGTAGAAGTAGAAGAAGAAGAAAAAGAAGAAGAAGAAGAAGAAGTTGAAGAAGTAGAAGAAGAAGAGGAAGAAGTGGTGGAAAAAGAAAAAGAAGAGGAGGAGGAGGAAGAAGTAGAAGAAAAAAAAGAAAATGGAACGAAGAAGAAGAAGATGAAGAACAAGAACTAATAGAAGAAGAAGAAGAAGAAGAATATGAAGAAGAAAGAGAGGAAGAAGGAGAAGAAGAAGAAGAAGAAGAAGAAGAAGACGAAGGATAGAAAGAAGAAGAAGAAGAAGAAGAAGAAGTAGAAGAAGAAGTAGATGATGATGAAGAAGAAGAAAAAGAATAAGTAGAAGAAGAAGAAGAAGAAGAAGAAGAAGAAGAAGGAGAAGAGGAAGAGGAAGATGAAGAATAAGAATGAGGAGAAGAATGAAAAGTAGAAGAAGAAGAAAAGGAAGAGGAAGATGAAGAAGAAGAAGCAAAAGAAGAAGAAGAAGATGATGATGATGATGATGAAGAAGAAGAAGAATGTGAAGAGGAAGGAGAATAAGAAAAAGAAGGAGAAGAAGAAGTAAGAGAAGAAGAAGGAGGAGGTAAGAAGAAGAAGAAGAAGAAGAATAAGAAAAAGAAGTAGAAAAGGAAGAAGATGAAGAAGAAGAAGAAGAAGAAAAGGAAGAAGTAGAAGAATAGGAGGAAGCGGAGGAGGAAGAAGCAGATGAAGAAGAAGAAGAAGAAGAAGAATAAGATCAATAAAATAGAGATGAAGAAGAAGTAGAGGAAGAAGAAGAAGTAGAGGAAGAAGAAGAAGGGGAAGAAGAAGGAGAAGGAGAAGATGGAGACAAAGACGAATAAGAAGAAGAAGAAGAAAAGGAAGAAGAAGAAGAAGAAGCTAAACAAGAAGAAGAAGAAGAAGAAGAAGAAGAAAAAGTGGAAGAAGAAGAAGAAGGAAAAGAACAAGAACAAGATTAATAAGAAGAAGAAGAAATAGATGGAGAAGATGAATGAGAATAAAGATAACAAGAGGAAGATGTGGGAGAAGAAGAGGATGAATAAAATAATATCAATAATAATTATAATAGTAAGAATAAGAAGAAAAAGAAGAAGATGCAAAAGAAGAAGAAGAAGAGGGAGTAGGAGAAGAAGAAGAAGAAGAAGAAGAAGTTGTTGTAGTAGTAGTAGTAGAAGAAGAACAAGAAAATGAAGAAGAAGAATGAGAAGAAGAAGAGGAAGAGGAAGAGGAAGAAGAAGATGAAGAAGAGGAAGAAGAAGAAGAAGAAGAAGAAGAAGAAAAGAAGAAGAGGAAGGAAAAAAAGTAATAACAATAATAATAATAATAATAATAATAATAATAAAAATCGTAAGATGAAGATAAAGAAAAAGAATAAGAAGATCAAGATGAAGAAGGCGTAGAAGAAGAAGAAGAAGTAGTAGTAGTAGTAGTTGAAGAAGAAGAAATAGAAAATGAAGAATAAGTAGAAGAACAACAACATGAAGAAGAAGGATAAAAGAAACAGAAGAAGAAGAAGAAGAAGAAGAAGTTTAAGAAGTAGAAGAAGAAGAGGAAGAAGTGGTGGAAAAAGATGAAGAAGAAGAGGACGAGGAGGAAGAAGATGGAAACAAAGAAGAAGAAGATGAAGAATAAGAAGTAGAAGAAGAAGAAGAAGAAGAAGAATACGAAGAAGAAGAAGGAGAAGAAGAAGTAGAAGAAGAAGAAGAAGAAGAAGAAGAAGAACAAGAAGAAGTTGAAGAGGAATAAGAAGAAGAAGAAGACGAAGAATAGGAAGAAGATGAAGAAAAAAAAAAAGAAAAAGACAAATAATAGTAAGAAGAAAAAGAAGAAGTAGAAGAAGAAGAAGATTTAGAAGAAGAAGAAGATTTAGAAGAAGAAGATGATGATGATGATGATGATGATGAAGTAAAAGAAGAATTAGAAGAAGGAGGAGAAGAGGAAGAGGAAGAAGAAGAAGAAGAATAAGAAGTTAAAGAAGAAGAATAAGAAGTGGTCAAAGTAGAAGGAGTAGAAGAAGAAAAAGAAGATTAAGATGATGATGATGATGTTGATAATGACGATGATGAAGAAGATGAAAAAGAGAAAAGAAGAAGCAGAATAAGAAGTAGTAGTAGATGAAGAAGTTGAAGAAGTACAAGGAAAAAGAGGACAAGAAGAAGAAGAACAAGAAGAAGAAGAAGGAGAAGAAAAAGAGGAAGAAGAAGAAGAAGGAGAGGAAGAAGAAGAAAAAGAAGAAGAAGAAAAAGAAGAGGAAGAGGAAGAGGAAGGCAAAGAAGAAGAAGTAAAAGAAGAAGATGAAGTATAAGAAAAAGAAGGGCAAGAAGAAGAAGAAGAAGAGGAAGAAGAAGAACAAGGAAAAGAAGAAGAAGAAGAAGAAGAAGAAGATGATGATGAAGAATAGAATAGGAAGAATAAGAAGAAGATGACGATGAAGAAGAAGAAGAAGAGGAAGAAGAATAAGAAGAAAAGGAAGTAGAAGAAGAAGGAGACAAAGAAGATAAAGAAGAAGAAGAAGTAGAAGAAGAAGAAGAAGATTAAGAAGATGAAGAAGAAGATGAAGGAGAAGAAGAAGAAGAAGAAGAGGAAGAAGAAGAAAAAGAAAACGAAGAAGTGGAAGAAGAAGAGGAAGAAGAGGAGGAAGAAGAAGTAGAAGAAGGAGTAGAAGAAGAAGAAGTAGAAGAAGAAGAAGAAGGAGAAGAAGAAGAAGAAGTCTAAGATGATTTTGATGAAGAAGAAAAGGAAGAAAAAAGAGGAGAAAAAAAGAAGAAGCAGAAGGACAAGAAGAGGAAGGACAAGAAGGAGAAGGATGTGAAGAAGAAGAAGAAGAAGGAGAGGAAGAAGAAAAGGAAACAAAAGAAGAAGAAGGAGAAGAAGAAGTAGTGGAAAAGGAGGAGGACGAAGAAGAAGAAGAAGAATAGGAAAACGGGGAAGAAGTGGAAGAAGACGAATAAGCGGAAGAGGAGGAGGACGAGGAAGAAGAAGAAGGAGGAGGAGAAGAAGGAAAAGAAGAAGAAGAAGATGATTATATAGAAGAAGAAGAAGATGATGAAGAAGTGGAAGGAAAAGAAGAAGAAGATAACAAGGAAAAAATAGAAGAAGAAGAAGAAGATAGAAGAAGAAGAAGAAGAAGAAGAAGAAGAAAAAGAAAAATAAGAATAAAAAGAAGAAGAAGAAGAAGTTAAAGAAGAAGATGTAGAAGAAGAAATAGAAGAAAAAGATGAAGAATAAGAAAAAGGAGGCTAAGAAGAAGGACGAGAAGAGGGAGAAGAAGAAGAAGGCGAAGAAGAAGAAGAAGAGAAAGAAGAAAAAGTAGAAGAAGAAGTAGTAGATGAAGAAGAGGAAGAAGAAGAGGAAGAAGAAGAAGAAGAAGAAGAAGGAGAAGAAGAAGAAGAAGAAGAAGATGTTGATGATAATGATGATGGAGAGGAAGAAGTAAAAGAAGAAGAAGAAGAAGAAGGAGAAGAAGAAAAGAAGAAGTAGAAGGAGAAGAAGAAGAAGAAGAAGAAGAAAAAGAAGAAGTAAAACAACAACAAGAAGAAAGAGAAGAAGTAGAAGCTACAGAAGAAAAAGAAGAAGAGGAAGAAGAGGAGGAAGAAGAAGGATAGGTGGGAGAAGAAGAGTAAGTAGAAGATGATGAAGAAGCAGTTGAATCAGATGAACAATATGAATAAGAAGTAGAAGGAAAAGATGAGAATAAAAAAGATGAAGAAGAAGAGGAAGAAGAAGAATAAGACCAAGAAGTAGAAGAAAAATGAGAATAAGAAGAAGAGGAATAAGAAGACTAAGAAGAAGAAAAAATAGAATAAGAGGAAGCAGAAGGAGAAGAAGAAGAAGAAGGAGAGAAAGAAGAAGGTGAAGAAGAAGAAGAAGGAGAAGAAGAAGAAGAAAAAGAAGGAGAAGAAGTAGAAGAAGAGGAAGAAGAAGAAGTAATAGAAGAAGAAGAAGAAAAGGAAGAAGTAAAAGAAGAAGAGGTAGAATGAGAAGCATAAGAAGAAAGAGAAGAAGAAGAAGAAGAAGTAGAAGGAGAAGAAGAAAAATAAGAAGAAGAAGAAGAAGAAGAAGATGAAGAAGAAAAATAAGATGGTAAAGAAGACGAATAAGAAGAGGTTGAAGTTGAAGGAGAAGAAAAAGAAGAAGAAGAAGCTTAAGATGATGATGATTATGTTGATGATGACGATGATGAAGAAGAAGAAAAAGAAGTAGTAGAGGAAGAAAAAGAAGTAGAAGATTAAGAAGTGTAAGCAGTAGAAGGAAAAAAGGACAAGGAGAAGAAGAATAAGAAGAAGAAGAAGGAGAAGAAAAAGAGGAAGAAGAAGAAGAAGGAGAAGCAGAAGACGATGAACAAGAAGAAGAAGAAGAAGAAGAAGAAGAAGAAGAGGAAGAGGAAGAGGAAGGCGAAGAAGGAGAAGTAAAAGAAGAAGATGAAGTAGAAGAAGAAGAAGGGGAAGAAGAAGAAGAAGAAGACGAAGAAGAAGAAGGAAAAGAAGAAGAAGAAGAAGAATAGAAGAAGAAGAAGAAGATGATGATGATGATGATGATGATGATGATGCAGACGAAGAAGAAGAAGAAGAAGAAGAATAAGAGAAGAAGAAGAGGAAGAAGAAGAAGAAAAAGAAGTTGAAGAAGAAGGAGACAAAGAAGATGATGAAGAAGAAGAAGGAGAAGAAGAAGAAGAAAATGAAGAAGATGAAGAGAAAGATGAAGAAGAAGAAGAAGAAGAAGAGGAAGAAGAAGAAAAATAAAACGAAGAAGAAGTGGAAGAAGAAGAGGAAGAAGAGGAGGAAGAAAAAGAAGTAGGAGTAGAAGAACAAGAAGAAGTAGAAGAAGATGAAGAAGGTGACGAAGAAGAAGTCTAAGATGATGATGATGAAAAAGAAGATGAAGGAAAAAGAGGAGAAAAAAAGAAGTAGAAGAAGGAGAGAAGAGGAAGGACAACAAGGAGAAGGATGTGAAGAAGAAGAAGAAAAAGGCGAAGAAGAAGGAGAGGAAGAAGGAAGAGGAAACAATAGAAGAAGAAGGAGAAGATGAAGAATAGGAAAAGGAGGAGGACGAAGAAGAAGAAGAAGATGAAAGAAGGGGAAGAGGAGGAAGAAGAAGAAGAGGAAGAGGAGGAGGACGAGGAAGAAGAAGAAGAAAAATGAGTGAAAGAAGCAAAAGAAGAAGAAGAAGATGTAGTAGAAGAAGAAGAAGAAGAAGATGAAGATAAAGAGAAACAAGAAGAAGAACAAGAACAGGAGGTGAGGAGAAGAAGAAAAAGAAAGAAGAGGGAGAAGAAGACGAGCAAGAAGAATAAGATAAAGAATAAGAAGAGGAAGAATAAAAAGAAGAAAAAGAAGAAGAAGAGAAGAAGAAGAAGAAGAAGAAGCGAAAGAAGAAGAAGAAAAAGATGGAGGAGGAGAAGAAGTAGAAGTAGAAGAAGAAAAAGAAAAAGAAAAAGAAGAAATGATGAAGAAGAAGACGAAGAAGAAGAATAAGAATAAGAAGGAGAGGAATAAAAAGAAGAAGAAGAAGGAGAGAGAAGAAGAAGAAGAATACTAAGAGAAGAAGAAGAAGAAGAAGAAGAAGAAGAAGAACAAGAACAAGAAGAGGAGGAGAAGAAGAAGAAGAAGAAGAAGAAGGGGAAGAAGAGGAAGCATAAGAAGTAGAAGTAGAAGGAGAAGAATAGAATAAAAATGAGAAGAAGAATAATAAGAAGAAGAAAATGAAGATGAAGAAGAAGAAGAAGAGGAGGAGGAAGAAGATGAAGAAGAAGAATAAGAAGGGGGAAAAAGAAGAAGAAGAGGAAGAAGAAGAAGAAGAAGAAGAAGAGGAAGAATAAGAAGTGGAAGAAGAAGAAGAGCAAGATGAAGAAGAAGAAGGGGAAGAAGAAAAGAGGGAGAAGAAGAAGAAGAGGAAGACAAGAAGAAGAGAGAAAGAAGAAGAATGAAGAAGAAGAAGAGGAAGAGAAGAAAAAGAAGAAGAAGAAGAAGAGGAAGAAGAAGGAAGAAGAGGAAGAAGGAGAAGAAGAAGAAGAAGAAGAAGAAGGCAAAGGGGAAGAAGAGGAAGAGAAAGTGGAAGAGGAAGAAGAAGAACAAGAAGAAGAAGAAGGAGAAGAAGAGGAAGAAGAACAAGAAGAGGAAGAAAAAGAAGAAGAAGAAGAAGAAGAAGAGGGAGAAGAAGAAGAAGAAGAAGTAGAAGAGGAAGAAGAAGAAGAAGAGGAGGAGGAAGAAGACGAAGAAGAGGAAGAGGAAGAGAGGAAGAAGAAGAAGAAGAGGAAGATGAAGAAGAAGAGGAAGAAAAAGAAGAAGAAGAAGAAGAGGAAGAGGAAGAAGAGAAGAAGAAGAAGAAGAAACAGAAGAAGAAGAAGAAGTGGAAGAAGACGAACAAGAAGAGGAAGATGAAGAGGAAGAAGAAGAAGAGGAAGAAGAATCAGAAGAAGAAAATAAGTAGAAGAAGAAGACAAGGAGTGGAAGAAGAAGAAGAAGAAGAAGAAGAAGAAGACGGAGAAGAAGAAGAAGAAGAAGAAAAAGAAACAAGAAGATAAAGAAAAAGAAAAAGAAGAAGAAGAAGAAGAAGAGGAATAGGAAATAGAAGAAGAAGTAGTAGTAGTAGAAGCAGAAGAAGAAGAAGAAGAAAATGATGAAGAAGACGAAGAAGTGGAAAAAGAACTAGAAGAACAAGTGGAAGAAGAAGAAGAAGAAGAAGAAGTCGTAGAATAGGGGAAGAAGGAGAAGGGGAAGAAGAAGAAGAAGAAGAAGAAGAAGAAGAAGAAGAAGAAGTAGAAGAAGAAGAGGAAGAAGTAGAAGAAGAAGAAAAATAAGAAGGAGAAGAAGAAGAAGACAAAGAAGTTGTAGAAGTGAAAGAAGATGATGAAGAAGATGAAGAAGAAAAAGAAGAAGAAGATGAAGGAGGAGGAGAATAAGGAGAAGAAGAAGATGTGAGAAGAAGAAGAATAAGGAGAAGAAGAGGAGCAAGAAGGAGGAGGAGAATAAGAAGAAGAATAAGAAGAAGAAGAAGAAAAAGAAGTAGAAGAAGAAGAAGAAGAAGAAGAATAAGAATAAGATGCTAAAGAAGAAGAAGAAGTGTGAGAAGGAGAAGAAGAAGAAGAAGAAGAAGAAGTGGAAGAAGAAGAAGAAGAAGTAGAAGAAGAAGAAAAAGAGGAAAAAGGAGAATTAGTTGTAGTGGTAGTAGTAGTAGTAGTAGAAGAAGAAGAAGAAAAAGAATAACAGGAAGAGGAAGAAGAAGAAGAAGAAGATGATGATGATGATGATGATGGAGAAAAAGAAGAAGTGGAAGAAGAAGAAGAAGAAGAAGGAGAAAGAAAAGAAGAAGTAGAAGAAGAGGTAGAAGAAGTAGAAGTAGTAGAAGGAGAAGAACAGGAAGACGACGAAGAAAAAGAAGAGGATTAAGAAGAGAAGGGAGAAGAAGGAGAAGGAGAAGAAGTAGAAGGAGAAGAAGAAGAAGAAGAAGAAGAAGAAAGGATAGTAGTAGAAGAAGAGAAGAAAAGGAAGAAGAAGAAGAAGAAGAGGAGGAGGAAGAATAAGAGGAGGAAGAAGTAGAAGTAGTAGAAGAAAGAAGAATATGATGCTAAAGAAGAGGAAGAAGAGGGAGAAGGAGAAGAAGAAGAGGAAGAAGAAGAAGAAGAAAAAGTGGGAAAAAGAAGAACTAGTGTAGTGGTAGTAGTAGAAAGAAGAAGGCGAAGAAAAAGAAGAAAATTAACAGGAAAGAGA
>JAIUJO010002869.1:30000-32500 GCA_023846275.1 Vanilla planifolia | reverse complement strand
TTCTTTTTCTTCTTCTTCTTCTTCTTCTTCTCCTTCTTCTTCTTCTTCTTTGTCTTCTTCTTCTTCTTCTTCTTCTTCTTCCACCTCTTCACCTTCTTCTTCATCTTCTTCTTCATCTTCTGCATCTTTTTGTTCTTCCTCTTCTTCTTCTTCTTCTTCTTCATCATCATCATCTTCTTCTTCTTCTTCTTCTTAATTTCCTTCTTCTTCTTCTCCTTCTTCTTCTTCTACTACTACTTCTTCTTCTTCCTCAACTTCCCATTCTTCCACTTCCTCTTCTAGTTCTTCTTCCACTTTTTCCACTTCTTCACCTTCTTCTTCTTCCTCTTCCTCTTCTTCTTTTTCTTCTTCTTCTTCTTCTCCTACCTCTTCTTTTCCTTCTTCTTCTTCTACTTTTTCTTCTTCCTCTTCTTCTTCTCCTTCTTCTCCTTTTCTTCTTCTTCTTCTTCTTCAAACTCTTCTTCTTCTTCTTCTTCTTCTTCTTCTTCTTGTTATACTTCTTCTTCCTCATCTTCTTCTTGTTCTTCTTCTTCTTCTTCTTACTCTTCTTCTTCTTCTTCTTCTTCAACTTCTTCTTTTTCCTCATCTTCTTCTCTTCATTGCTCTTATTCTTCTTCTTCTCCCTCTACTTCTTCTTCTTCTTCTTCGTACTCCTCCTCTTCTTCTTCTTTGTGTACTTCTTCTTCTTCCACCTCCTCCTCTTTTCCTACTTCTTCGTGTTCTTCTAATTCTATTTCTTCTTCTTTTTCTTCTTCTTATTGTTTTTCTTCTTCTTCTTCTTCTTCTTCTTTTTCTTCACCTACTTCTTCTTCTTCTTATTCTAGATCTTCTTCTTCTTCTACTTCTTCTTCTGCCTCTTCTTCTTCGTCTTCTTCCACTTCTTCCCCTTCTCCTTCTTCTTCTTCTTCTTCTTCTTCATCTTCTTCCTCTTCGTCCTCTTCTTATTCTTCTTCTTCTTCCAATTCTTCTTCTTCTTCTCATTCTTCTTCTTCTTCATCTACTTCTACTTCTTCTACTTCTTGCTTTTCTTCTTCTTCTTCTTCTTTTCTTCTTCTTCTTCTTCTACTTCTTCTTGTTCCTCATGTTTTCCGTCTTCTTCTTCTTCTTCTTTTTCCTCTCCTTGTTTTTCCTCTCTTCTTCTCACCCTCCATCTTCGTTATGTTGTTGTTCTTCTTCTTTTCTTTCTTTTTTTTCTTCTTCTTCTTATACTTCTTCTTCTACCTTACTTCTTCTTCTTCTTCTTCCTCTTCTTCTTCTTCATTTTCATCCTCCCCTACCACTTCTTCTTCTTCTTCTTCTTCTTCTCCTTCTTCTTGTTCTTGTTCTTGTTCTTTTTGTTGTTCTTCTTCTTCTACTACTTTATCTACGGCTTCTTCTTCTTCTTCTTCACCATCTATTTCTTCTTCTCCTTCTTCTTCTTAGCCTTCTTCTTCCACCTCTTTTTCTTCTTATACTTCTTCTTCCTCTTCTTCTTCTTCTTCTTCTTCTTCTTCTTCTTCCACTTTTTCTTCTTTTTCTTAATATTATACTTCTTCTTTTTCCTCGTCTTTTTCTTCTTCTTCGTCTTCTTCTCTTACTACTTCTTCTTCATCTTCTTTTTCTTCTTCTTCTTCGTCCTTCTCCTCCTCCTTTCCTTCTTCTTTGGGTTCTTCTTCTTCCTTCTCCTACTCCACTCCTATGTGTTCTTCAACTTGTTCTTCTTATTCTTGTTGTTGTTCTTCTTCTTATTCTCATTCTTCTTCTTTTTCTTCTTCTTCTTCTTCTTCTCCTCCTCCTCCTCCTTTTTTTTCTCCTTCTTCTTTTTCTCCTACTTTTTTCCCTTCTTCTTAACCTTCATCTCCTCCTTCTTCTTCTTCATTTCCTTCTACTTCTTTTTCTTCTTCTTCTTCTTCTTCCTTTTCTTCCTTTTTGTCTATTTCTTCTTCTTCTTCTTCTTCTTCTTCTTCCTCTTCCTGTTCGTCTTCTTCTTCTTCTTCTTCTACTTCTACTTCGTCGTCTTCTTTTTCTTCTTCTTCTTCTTCGTCTTCTTCTGCTTCTTCTACTTCTTTTCTTCTTATTCTTCTTTTTTTCCTTTTCTTCTTCTTTTTCTTCCTCTACTTCGTGTTCTTCTTCTTCTTTGTGTTCATCTTCTTCTTCTACTTCTACTTCTACTTCTTCTTTTTTATCCTCTTTTTCTTTTTCCTTCTTCTGCTCCTTGTTTGTTCTTTTCCTTCTTCTTCTTCTTCTTCTTCTTCTTCTTCATCCTCTTCTTCTTCATCCTCTTCCTCTTCCTCTTCTTCCTCTTCCTCTTCTTCTTCTTCAACTTCTTCTTTTTCTTCTCCTTCTTCTTCTTCTTCTTCCCCTTCTCTTCATCTTCTTATTTTTCCAACTCTTCGAGTTGTTATTGTTGTTGTTGTTATTCTTCTTTTTCTTCTTCTACGTTTACTTCTTTTTCTTCTACTTCTTCATCTTCCTATTTTTTTTCTTCTTCTTCCGCTTCTTCTTCTTCTTCTTCTTTTTC
>JAIUJO010002869.1:20000-25000 GCA_023846275.1 Vanilla planifolia | reverse complement strand
CTTCTTCCTCGTCTTCTTCTTCTTCTTCTTCTTCTTTTTCTTCTTCTTCTTCTCCCTCTTCTTCTTCTTCTTCATCTTCTTCTTCTCATTGCTCTTCTTCTTCTTCTCTCTCTTCTTCTTCTTCTTCTTCTTTGTCCTCCTCCTCTTCTTCTTCTTCTTTATGTACATCTTCTTCTACTTCTTCTTCTTCTTCTTCCTCATCCTCTCCAACTTTTTTGTGTTCTTCTAATTCTTCTTCTTCTTTTTCTTCTTATTATTATTATTCTTCTTCTTCTTCTTCTTCTTGTTTTTCTTCACCTTCTTCTTCTTCCTTTTCTTCTTCTTCTATGTGTTCTTCTTCTTCTTCTTCATCTTCGCCTTCTTCTTCTTCTTCTTTTTCTTTTCCTTCTTCTTCTTCTTGTTCTTCTTCTCCATCTTCTTCTTCTTCTTCATATTCTTCTTCTTCGAAATCTTCGAGTTGTTATTGTTGTTGTTGTTATTTTTCTTTTTCTTCTTCTTCCATTACTTCTTTTTCTTCTATTTCTTCTTCATCTTCCTATTCTTCTTCTTCTTCCCCTTCTTCTTCTTCTTCTTCTTCTACGTCTTCTTCTCCTTCTCCTTCTTCTTCTTCTACTATTAGTACTACTTCGTCTTCTTCTTCTTCTTCTTCTACTCCTTTTTCTTCTTCTTCTTCTTCTTAGTCTTCATCTTCCTCTTCTTCTTCTTCTTCTTCTTCTTCTTCTACCTTTTCTTCTTCTTCTTCTTCATCCTCTTCTTCTTCTTTTTGTTCTTCTTTGTCTACTTCTTTCTCTTCAACTTCTTCTTCATCTTCTTCATCTACTTCTTCTTGCCCTTCTTCTTTTTCTTCTTCTTCTTCTTCTTCTTCTTCTTCTCCTTCTTCTTCTTCTTCAACTTCTTCTACTTCTTGGTCATCTTCTTCTTCTACTTCTTCTTTATCATCTTCTTCTTCTTTGTCATCTTCTTCTTCTACTTCTTCTTCTTCTTCTTCTTCTTCTTTTTCTTCTTAGTCTTAGTCTTCTTTTCCTTCTTCTTCTTCCTCCTCCTCGTCCTCCCATTCTTCTTTTTTGTCTTATCCTTTTCTGCTTCTTCTTCTTCTTCTTCTTTTTCTTTTAATTCTTCTTCTTACTCCTCTACATCTTCCTTTTCTTCTTCTTCTTCTTCTTCTTATTCTTCTTCCTCTTCTACTTCTTCTTTTTCTACATCTTTTCTTTTTCCTTTTCTTCTTCTTCTTCTTCTGCTCCTTCTTCAACTAATTCTTCTTCTTCTTCTCCTTATTCTTCTTCTTCTTCGTCTACTTATTCTTCTTCTTCTTCTTCTTCCTCCTCCTCTTCACCTTCTTCATCATCTTCTTCTTCATCGTCTTCTTCTTCTTCTTCTGCTTTTTTTTGTTCTTCCTCCTCTTCTTCTTCTACTTCTTCTGCTTCTTCTTCTACTATTTCATCTTCTTCTTCTTCTTCTTCTTCTTCTTCTTCTTCCTCTTTTCCTTCTTCTTCTTCTCCGTCTTATTCTTTTTCTTCTTCTCCTTCTTCTTTCTCATGTTCCTTTTCTTCCTCTTCTTCTTCTACTTCTTCTTCCTCTTTTTCCTCTTCTTCACCTTCTTCTTCTTCGTTTTCCTCTTCTTCTGCTTCTTATTATTCTACCTCTTCTTTTCCTTCTTCTTCTACTTGTTCATCTTCTTCCTCTTTTCCTTCTCCTTCTTCTCATTCTTCTTCTTCTTCTTCTTCTCCCTCTTCACTTCTTCTTCTTCCTCATCTTCTTCTTCTCATTGCTCTTATTCTTCTTCTTCTCTCTCTTCTTCTTCTTCTCCTTCTTCTTCTTCGTCGTCCTCCTCCTCGTCTTCTTCTTTCTGTAAATGTTCTTCCTCTTCTTCTTCTTCTTCTTGCTCCTCTTCTCCTACTTTTTTGTGTTCTTCTAATTCTTTTTCTTCGTATTCTTTTTCTTCTTCTCCTTCATCTTCTTGTTTTTCTTCACCTTCTTCTTTTTCTTTTTCTTCTTCCTCTTCATCATCTTCTTCTTCTTCTTCTTCGTCTTCTTCTTCTACTTTTACATCTTCTTCTTCTTCTTTTGCTTCTTCTCCTTCCTCTTCTCCTTCTTCTCCTTCTTCTTCTTCTTATCCTTCTTCTTCTTCTTCATCATATTCTTCTTCTTCGAACACTTCGAGTTGTTGTCGTTGTTCTTCTTCTTCTTCTTCTTCCTCTTCTTCTTCTTCCATTACTTCTTTTGCTTTTACTTCTTCTTCATCTTCCTCTTCTTCTTCTTCTTCCCTTTCTTCTTCTTCTTCTTCTTCTTCTTCTTCTTCTACTCCTACTACTACTACTACTTCTTCATCTTTTTCTTCTTCTTCATCTTCTCCTTCTTTTTCTTCTTCTTCTTCTTCTTCTTCTTCTTCTTCTTAGTCTTCATCTTCTTCTTCTTCTTCTTTTTCTTCTTCTTCTCAGTTTCTTCTTCTTCTACTTCTTCTTCTTCTTCTTCTTCTTCTTCTTCTTCCTCTTCTTCTTCTTTGTCTTCTTCTTCGTCTACTTGTTCCTCTTCTACTTCTTCTTCTTCATCATCATCTACTTCTTCTCTCGCTTCTTCTTCTTCTTCTTCTCCTTCTTCTTCTTCTTCTTTCTCTACTTCATGTTCATCTTCCTCTTCTTCTTCTTCATCATCGCCTTCTTCTTCTTTGTCATCTTCTTCTTCTTCTTCTTCTTCCTTTTCTTCTTATTCTTAGTCTTCTTTTTTTTCTTCTTATTCTTCTTCTTCCTCATCCTCCTATTCTTCTTTTTTTTCTTATCCTTTTCTGCTTCTTCTTCTTCTTCTTCTTCTTCTTCTTTTAATTCTTCTTCTTCCTTCTCTTCATCTTCCTTTTCTTCTTCTTCTTCTTTTTCTTCTTTTTTTTTCTTCTTCTTCTTCCCCTTGTACTTCTTCTTTTTCTACTTCTTCTTTTTCTTTTTCTTTTTCTTTTTCTTTTTCTTTTTCTTTTTCTTCTTCTTCTTCTTCTCCTTCTCCTTCTTCAACTAATTCTTCTTCTTCTTCTTCTTCTCCTTCTTTATCTTCATCTTCTTCGTCTACTTCTTCGTCTTCTTCCTCTTCCTATTCACCTTCTTCTTCATCTTCTTCTTCCCTGCTTCTTTTTGTTTTTTCTCTTCTTCTTCTTCTTTTACTTCTTCTACTTCATCATCTTCTTCTTCTTCTTCTTCTTCTTCTTCTTCTTCTTTTCCATCTTCTTCTTCTCTGACTTCTTCTTATTCTTCTTCTTCTTCTACTTCTTCTTCCTCTTCTACTTCTTCTTCCTCTTCCACTTCTTCTTATTATTATTCTTCTACCTTTTCTTTTCCTTCTTCTTCTTCTCCTTCTTCTTATTCTTCCTCTTCTTTTTCTCCTTCTCCTTCTTCTTCATCTTCTTCAAATCCTTCTTCTTCTTGTTATACTTCTTCTTCCTCATCATTTTCTTCTTCTTCTTCTCGCTATTCTTCTTCTTCTTCTTTTACTTCTTTGTCTTCCTCGTTTTCTTCTTCTCCCTTTTCTTCTTCTTCTTCTTCGTCTTACTCCTCTTCTTCTTCTTTGTGTACTTCTTCTTCTTCTTCTTTTCCCTCCTCTTCTCCTACTTCTTTGTGTTCTTCTAATTCTATTTCTTCTTCTTTTTCTTCTTCGTATTCTTCTTCTTCTTCTTCTTCTTCACATTCTTCTTCTTCTTCTTATTCTATATCTTCTTCTTGTTCTTCTTCTTCTTCTTCTTCCTCCTCTTCCTCTTCTTCTTATTCCTCTTCTTCTTCTCCTCCCCCTCCTTCCTCTACTTCTTCTTCACCTACTTATTCTTCTGCTTGTTCTTCTTTTTCTTTTTCTTCTTGCTCTTCTTCTTGTTCTTCCTTTTCTTCTTCTACTTCTTCTTCTTCTTGTTCATTTTTTCTTATACTTTTTCTTCTTCTTGTTCATTTTTTCTTATACTTTTTCTTCTTCTACTACTTCTTCTTCTTCTGCCTCTTCTTCTTCTTCTTCATCTTCTTCTTCTTCTGCATCTTCACCTTCTTCTGCTTCACCTCTTTCTTCTCCTTCTTCTTCTTCTTCTTCTTCTTCTTTTCTTCCTCCTCTTCTTCCTCTTCTCCTTCTTCTTCTTCTTCTTCCTATTCTTATTCTTCTTTTCTTCTTCTCCTTCTCCTTCTTCTTCTTCTTCTAGTTCATCTTCCTCTTATGGTTTTTCTTCTTTTTCTTTTTATTTTTCTTCTTCATCATCATCTTCTCCTTCTTCTTCTTGTGCTTCTTCTGCTTCTTGTTTTTCTTCTTGTTCTTTCACCACTCCTTCTTCTTTGTTTTGTTGTTCTTCTTCTTCTTCACCTTCTTTTCTTCTTCTTCTTCTTCTTCATTTACTTCTTCGTTTTCTTACTCATATACCTCTTCCTATTTTTCTTCTTCTTATTATTATTGTTATTCTTTTTCTTCTTCTTCTTCTTCTTATTCTTCTCCTTTTTCTTCTTTTTCACCTTCTCCTTTTTCTTCTTATTCTTCTTTTTCTTCGTCTTCTTCTTCTTCTTCTTCTTCTGCCTCTTCTTCTTCTTCTTCTTCCTCTTCCCCTTCTTCTAATTCTTCTCCTTCTTCTCCTTCTTCTTGTTCTTCTTCTTCATCTTCTTCTTCTTCTTCTTCTTCCACTTCTTCCTTTTCACCTTCTTCTTCTTCTTCTTCTTCTTCATCTTCTTCTTCTTCTTCTTCCTCTTCCTACTCTTCTTCTTTTTCCAATTCTTCTTCTTCTCATTCTTCTTCCACTTCTTCCTCTACTCCTAGTTCTTCTTCTTCTTGTTTTTCTTCTTCTTTTTCTCCTTCTTCTTCAACTTTTGGTTCTACTTCTTATTCCTCATCTTCTCCTTCTTCTTCTTCTTCTTCCTCTTCTTCTTCTTCTTTTTCTTCTTCTTCATCCACCTCTCCCTCATCTTTGTTATGTTGTTGTTCTTCTTCTTCTTTTCTTTCTATTTCCTCTTCTTATTCTTATTCTTCTTCTTCTTCCTTACTTCTTCTTCTTCTTC
>JAIUJO010002869.1:5000-15000 GCA_023846275.1 Vanilla planifolia | reverse complement strand
AACTCATCATCATCACCTTCTTCTTCTTCGTCTCTTCTTTTTCTTTCTTTCTTCTCTTCTTCTTCTTCTACTTCTTCTTCTTCCTCATCTTCCCTTTCTTCCTCTTTCTCTTTCTACTTCTTCTTGCTCTTTTTCCTCTTCTTCACCTTCTTCTTCGTGCTCTTACTCTTCTTCTTCTTCTTATTCTTCTACCTCTTCTTTTCCTTCTTCTTCTTTTACTTCTTCTTCTTCCACTTCTTCCTCTCATTCTCCTTCTTCTTCTTCCTCTTCTTCTTCTTCTTCTTCAAATTTTTTCTTTCTTCTTCCTCATCATCATTATCATCTTCTTCTTCTTCTTCTCCCTTCTCTTCTTCTTTGTTCTTCTACTTCTTCTTCCTCATCTTCTTCTTTCTCATTTCTCTTCTTCATCTCCCTCTTCTGCTTCTTCTTCTTCATCCTCCTCCTCTTCGTCTTCTTTGTGTACTTCTTTTTTTTCTTCTTCTTCTCTCCTCTTCACCTACTTCTTTATGTTTTTTCTAATTCTTTTTCTTCTTCTTTTTTCGTCTTCTTATGCTTTTTTCTTCTTCTTCTTCTTCTTCTTCTTCTTCTTCTTGATCTTCCTCCTCTTCTTCTCTTCTTCTTCTTCTTCTTCTTCTTCTTCTTGCTTCTTCTTCTTCTGCCTCTTCTTCTTCTTTTTCTTCTTCTTCTTCTACATCTTCTGCTTCTTCTCCTTTTATGTCCTTCTTCTCATTCTTCTTCTTCTTTTCTTCTTCCTCTTCTTCCACTTCTCCTTCTTCTTCTTTTTCTTCTTCTTTTTCTTCTTCTTCTTCCTCTTCTCGTTCTTCTTCTTCTTCTCGTTCTTCTTCTTCTTCTTGAAATTCTTCTTCTTCTCCTTCTCTTTCTTCTTCTTCTTCTAGTTCTTCTTCTTCTTGTTTTTCAACTTTTTTCTTTTCTATTTTCTTTTTTGTCTTCTTCTTCTTCTTCTTATTCCTCATCTTCTCCTTCTTCTTCTTGTGCTTCTTCTCCTTCCTTTTTTTGTTCTTCTTCTTTCAGCTCTCCTTCTTCTTCATTTAGTTGTTGTTGTTCTTCTTCTTCTTCACCTTCTTCTTCTTCTTCTTCTTCTTCTTCTTCTTCTTCTTCTTCCTTTACTTCTTCTTCTTCTTCTTCTTACTCCTATTCCTCTTCTTCTTTTTTCTTCCTCTTCTTCTTTTTCTTCCTCTACTTCTTTCTCATTGTCTTCTTGTTCTTGTTCTTCCCCCTTCCTCTTCTTCATCCTCCTTCTCTTCTTCTTCTTCTTCCTCTTTTTCTTCTTCTTCTTCTTGTTACTACTACTACTACTACCCACGTCGTCTTCATCTTCTTCTTCTAATTAATCGCCTTCTCCTTCTTCTTCCTTTTCTTCTTCTTCTTCTTCTAATTCTTCTTCTTCCTAGTCTTCTTCTTAATCTTCTTGTTGTTCTTCTTCTTCTACTTCTTCATCTTGTTCTTCTACCCTCTTCTTCTTCTTCTTCTTGTTCTTCTTCTGATACTTCTTCTTCCTCGTCCTTCTTTCTCTTCCTTCTTCTTCTTCTTCTTCTTCTTCTCCCTCTTCTTCTTCTTCTTCTTCTTCTACTTCTTCTTGTTCCCTTGTCTTCTTCTTCTAGTTATTGTTCATATTCTTCATCTTCTTCATCTCCTTCTTCTACTTTTTCTTCTTCTTCTTCATTTTCCTCCTCTTCTTCCTTGGGGTAGTTTCTTCCTTTTTCTTCTTCTGCTTCCTACTCCTCTCCTAATTCTTTGTGTTCTTCTTCTTTTTCTTCTTCTTCTTCTTATTCCTCTTACTCTTCTTCTTCTTCTTCTCCTTCTTCTTCCTCTTCCTCTTCATCTTCTTCTTCTTCTCCCCCTCCTCCTCCTTCATCTTCTTCACCTTCTTCTTCTTCTTCTTCTTTTCTTATTCTTCTTCTTCTTCTTCTTCTTCTTCTTCTTCTGCCTCTTCTTCTTCTACCTCTTCTTCTTCTTTTTCTTCTACTTTTTCTTCTTCTTCTTCTCCTTCTCCTTCTTCCCCCCTTCTTCTTCTTCTTCTACTTCTTCTTCTTCTTCTTCTTCGTCTTCATCTTCTTACCCTTCTCCATCTTCTTCTACTTCTTCTTCATCATCATCATCACCTTTTTAATCTTCCTCTTCCACTTCTCCTTCTTCTTCTTCTTCTTCCAATTCTTCTTCTTCTTCTTCTTCTCACACTTCTTCTTCTTCTTTTTCTTCTTTTTCTTTTTCTTCTTCATCATCATTTTCTTCTTCTTCTTTTTTCTTCCTATTCCTCATCTTCTCCTCCATCCTCTTCTTCTTCTTCTCATTCTTGTTTTCTTCTTCTTCTTCTTCCACCTCTCTTTTTTCTCTTCGTTTTGTTGTTGTTGTTGTTCTTCTCCTTCTCTCTTCTTCTTCTTCTTCTTCTTTCTATTCCTATTATTTTTTCTTCATATTCTCTCTTCTTCTTTATCATCATCATCTTCTTCCTCTTCTTCTTCTTCTGCTTTTTCTTCGTCTTCTTCTTCTTCTTTTTTTGCCTTCTCCTCCATCTTCATCTTCTTCTACCATTTCTTCTTCTTTGTCTTCTTCTTCGTCTTCTTCTTCTTCATCTTTCTTCTTCTTCTACTTTTTCTTCTTTTTCTTCTTCTCCTTCTCCTTCTTTTTTTCTTCTCTTCTTCTCCTTCTCCTCCTTTTTTTTCTTCTTCTTCTCCTTCTCCTTCTTCATCTTTATCTTCTTCTTCCTCTTCTTCTTCTTCTGCTTATACATTTTCTCTTCATTTTCTTCTTCCCCCAATTCTTTTTCTTCTTCTTCCTCTTCTTATTTTTCAACTTCTTTCTTGTTCTTCTTCTTCTTCTTCTTCTTCTTCTTCTTCTTGTCCTTCTTCTTTTACATCTTCTTCATCATCATTATCTTCTTCTTCTTCTTTTTTCTTCTTTTTTTTCTTCTTCTTCTTCCTCCTCTTCATTCTTCTTCCTCCTCCTCCAAATCTTCTTCTTCTTCTTCTTCTTGATCATCTTCCTCTACTTCTTATTCCACTTCTTCTTCTTCTTCTTCTTCTTCCCCTTCTTCTTCTTCTTCTTCTTCTTCTTCTTCTTCTTCCCCCTTCTTCTTCTTCTTCTTCTTCTTCTTTCTTCTACTTCTTCTTTTTTCTTTTTCATCTTCTTCTACTTTCTTCTTCTTCTTCATCTTCTTCTTCTTCTTCTTCTTCTTCTTCTTCTTCCTCCTCTTCACCTTCTTTCCTCTTCTTCTTCTTCTTCTTCCTTTGCTTCTTTCTCTTCTTCCTTCTCTTATTCTTCTCCTTTTTCTTCTTCATCATCAACATCATCATCATCATCATCATCATCTTCTTCTTCTTCTTCTTCTTCATCTTCTTCTTCTTCGTCGTCTCCTTCTTCTTCTTCTTCTTCGTCTTCTTCTTCTTATTATTATTATTATTTTCCTTCTTCTTCGTATTCTTTTTCTTCTTCTTATTTCTCCTTTACTTCTTCCTTTTCTCCTGATTCCACTTCCACTTTTTTCTTGTTCTCTTCTTCTTTCTACTTCTCCTCCTCTTTCTTCTTCTTCTTCTTCTTCCTCTTCCCTTTTCTTCATCTTAAACCTCTTGTTATTGTTGTTGTTGTTCTTCTTCTTCTTCTTCTTTTCTTCTTCTTCTTCTTCTTCTTCTTCTTTTTCTTCTTTGTTTTCTTCATCTTCTTCTTCTTCTTTTTCTTCTTCTTCTTCCTCCTCCTCCCAACTTCTCTTTTTCTTCTTCTTCTTCTTCTCTCTTCCACCTTGCTTTCTTCTTGTTTCTTCTTCTTCTTCTTCTTTTTCTTCTTCTCTTTCTTGTCCTTATTCTTCTTCTTTTTCTTCATCTTCATCTTACTTTTACTTCTTCTTGTTCCACTTCTTGCTCTTCTTCTTCCTCTTCTTCTTCTTCTTCATCTTTTTTCTTCTTCTTCTTCTTCGCCTTCTCCTTCTTCTTCTTCTTCTTTCTACTTTCTTCTTCTTCCTCATACTATTCTTCTTCTTATTCATCATCTTCTTCTTCTTCTTTTTCCTCCTCCTCTTCTTCCTTCTTCTTGCTCCTCTTCACCTTCGTTTTCTTTTTTTCCTTCTTCATTTTCTTCTTGTTTTTCTTCTTCATCGTCATCATCATCATCTTCATCTTCTTCTTCTTCTTCTTCTTCTACTTCGTCTTCTTATTCTTCTTCTTCTTCTTCTCCTTCTTCTTCTACTACTTATTCTTCTTCTTCTACTTCGTCTTCTTATTCTTCTTCTGCTTCTTCTCCTTCTTCTTCTACTACTTATTTTTCTTCTTCTACTTATTCTTCTTCTTCTCCACCTTAGTCTACTTCTTCTCTTTTTTCTTCCACCTCTCCTTCTCTCTTCATGTTGTTTGTTGTTGTTCTACTTCTTCTTCTTTTTCTTCTTTTTCTCGTTTCTTCTTCTTTCTCCTCTCCTTTACTTCTTATTCTTCTTCTTCTTATTCCAGCATCCACCTTTTCTTTCTTCTTCTTCTTCTCCCTCTTCTTCTTCTTTTGTGTTATCCTTTCTCTTCTTCTTCTTCTCCTTCTACTTCTTCTTCTTCTTCTTCTTTTACTTCTTCTTCTACTTCTTCCTCTTCTTCTTTTACTTCTTCTCTCCTCCTCTTGTTCTTCTTCTTCTTCCACTTTTTCTTCTTCTTCATCTACTACTTCTTCTCCCTTCTTCTGTTTCTTCTGGTTCATCTTCTTCTTCTTCTTCTCCTGCTCCTCCATCAACTTCTTATCCTTATTCTTCTTCTTCCACTACTTCTTCTACTTGTTCTTGTTCTTCATCTTCTTCTTCTTCTTCTTCCTCTTCCACTTCAACTTCTTCTTTTTATCTTTCTCCTTCTTCATCATCTTCTTCTTCTTCATCTAGTTCTCCTCCATCGTCTTCTTCTCTTCTTCTTCTACTCTTTCTTCTTCTTCTTCTACTTCTTCAATTCTTGCTTTGTCTTCTTCTTTTTCTTCTTCTTCATCTTCTTCCTCCTCTTCTTCTTCTTCTTCTTCATGCTCTTCATCTAATTTTTTTCTTCCACTTCATCTTCTTCTCTCTATTCGTCCTCTCTTCATCGCTCTCTCCTCCTTTTCTTCTACTACTACATTTTATTCTTCTTTATGTTTCTCTTCTTCTTCTTCTTCTTCTTCTTCTTCTCCATCTTCATCTTCTTCATCTTCTTCTCATAATCACAGTCTTCTTTTTCTTCTCTTTCTTCTTTTTCTTTCTCTTCTTCTTCTTCCTCTTCCTCTTCCTCTTCTTCTTCTTCTTCTTCTTCTTCTTGATCTTGTTGTTCTTCTTCTTTTTTTCTTCTTCTTCTTTTTTCTACTTATTCAACTTCTTCTTCTTCCTCTTCTTCTACTTCTTCTTTATCTTCTTCCTCTTCCTCTACTTCTTCTTCGTCTTTTTCACCTTCATCTTCTTCTCCTTCTTGTTGTTCT
The DNA here is from genome assembly GCA_023846275.1 of Vanilla planifolia. Lineage (NCBI taxonomy): Eukaryota > Viridiplantae > Streptophyta > Magnoliopsida > Asparagales > Orchidaceae > Vanilla > Vanilla planifolia. The sequence goes on along the minus strand of JAIUJO010002869.1, from coordinate 9,573 downwards.
TCTTCTTCTATTCTTCTTCTTCTTCTTCTTCTGCTTCCACTTCTTTTTGTTCGTCCTCTTCCTCTTCTTCTTCATCATCATCTTCTTCCTCTTCTTCTTCTCTTCTTTTTCTTCTTCTTCTTCTCCTTCTTTTTCATCATAATCTTCTTCTTTTACCTCTTCCACTTCTTCTTCTACTACCCCCTTCTACTCCTTCCTCTTTTTCTTCTTCTTTCCCTACTTCTTGTTCCCATCATCTTCTACTTCTCTTCTTCTTTCTTCCTCTTCTTTCCTCTTCTTCTTCTTCTTCCTCTCTTCTTCTTCTTCTTCTCTCTTCTTCTTCTTCCCCTTCTTCTTCTTCTTCTTCTTCCTCTTCTTTTTTCTTCTTCTCATTCTTCTTCTTCTTCTTATTCTTCTTCCTATTCTACTTCATCTTCTTCTTCTTCTTCTCCCTCATCTCCTTCTTCTTTATGTACTTGTTCTCCTTCTTTTTCTTCTTCTTTCTCCTTCTCCTCTACTTCTTTTTTTTCATCTCCTTCTCCTTCTTCTCCTTCTTCCTCTTCTTTTTCATCTTATTTTCTTCTTCTTTCTTCTTCTTCTTCTTCTCCTCCTCCTCCTCCTCCTCCTACTTCTTCTTTTACTTCCTCTTCTTCTTCCTCCTCTTCTTCTTGCTCTTCTCTTTCTTCCAGGTTTTCTTCTCCTCTTCTTCTTCTTCTTTTTTCTTCTTCTTTTCTTATTCTTCTTCCTCTTCATTTTTTTCTTCTTTTTCGTCTGCCTCATCTTCTTCTTCTTCAAATATTTTCTTCTTCTAATTAATCTTCTTATTCTTATTTTTATTCTTCTTCTTCCTCTTCTTCTTCTTCTTGTTCTTCCTCTTCCTCTTCTTCTTCTTCTCCTTCTTCTTTCTCTTCTTCCTCTCAACTTCTTCTTCTTCTTCTTCTTCCTCTTACTCTTCTTCTTCTTTCTTCTTCTTCTTCTTCTTCTTCCACTTCTTCTTCTTCTTCTTCCTCTTCTTCTTCTTCTTCTTCTTCTCTACTTCTAGTTCTTCTTCTTCTTCTTCTTCTTCTTCTACTTCCTCTTCACCTTCTATTTCTAAACTCTTCCCCTTCTTCTACAACTTCTTCTTCTTCTTCTCTTTCTTCATCATCCTCTTTCTTCTTCTTCTTTTAGTTCTTTCTTCTTCTTCTTCATCATCTTCTTGTTCTTGTTCTTCTTGTTCCTTTTCTCCATCTTCTTCTTCCTCATCTTCTTCTTCTATTACTTCTTCTTCTGCTTCTTCATCTTTTTCTTTTTCCACCCCACTTTCTTGTTTGTTTTATTTTTTGTTGTTTGTTGTTCTTTTTCCCTCTTCTTCTTCTACTTCTTCCTCTTCTTCTTCTTCTTCTTTTTCCTCTTCTTCTTCTCCTTGTTCTTTTTCTTATTCTTAATCTTCCTCCACTTCTTATATTTCTTCCTCTTCTTCTTTTTCTCCTTCCTCTACTTCTCCTTCTTCCTCATCTTCTTCTCTTCTTCTTCTTCTTCTTACTCTTTATCTTCTTCCTTCTTCTTCTTCTTCCACATCTTGTTATTCTTCCACTTCTTCATCCTTCTTTTTCTATTACTACTACTACTACAACTTCCTCTTCATCTTCTTCTTTTTTTTCTTCTTTCGCCTACTTCTCTTCTTCTTATTCTTCTTTTCCTCTTCTACTTTTTTCTTCTTCTTCTTCTTCCTCTTATTCTTCTTTCTTCTTTCCTCCTCTTCTTCTTCCTCATCCTCTTCTTCATGATTCTCTTCTTTTACTTCCTCCTCCTCTTCTACTTCTTCTTCTTTATCTTCTACTTCTCTTCTTCTCCTTCTCCTTCTTTTTCTTCTTATTCTCCTTCTTCTTCTTTAACTTCAACTTCAACTTCTTCTTCTTCTTCTTCTTCCTCATCCTCTTCTTCTTCTTCTACTTCTTCTTATCCTTCTTCTTCTTCTTATTCTTCTTTATCCTCTTCTTCTTCTTCTCCTCCTCCTCCTCCATCTTCTTCTTCTTCTTATGATTATTGTTCTTTCCTCTTCTTCTTTTCTTCTTCTTCCTCTTCCTCTTCTTCTTCTTTATCTTCTTCCTTTCATTCTTCTTCTTTTTCTTCTTCTTCTTCTCCTTCTTCTCCTTCTTCTTCTTCTACTTCTTCTTATTCTTCTTCTTACTCTTTCTTTTTTTTCTTCTTCTTCTACTACTACTACTACTTTCTCCTTTTCTTCTTCTTCTTCTTCTTCTTCTTCTTCTCTCAAACTTCTTTCCTCTTCCCCTTCTTTTTCTTCTCTTCTCCTTCTTCTTATTCTCCATCTTCTCCTTCTTCTTCTTCCTCCTCTTCTTTTTCTTTTTCTTCTTCTTTTTTTTTTTCTTCTTCTTCTTCTTCCTCTTCCTCTCTTTGTCCTTTTTCTTCTCCTTCTTCTTCTTCTTCTTCTTTTGCTTGTTTATCTTGTTCTTCTTCTTTTACTTGTTCATCTTCTTTTTTTTCCTTCTTCTTCTTCTTCTCCCTCATCTTCTCCTTCTTCTTCTTCTTTCTCTTCTTCTTCTTCTTCTTCGTCATAATAAACATCATCTTCTTCTTCTTCTTCATATTTTTTATTATTATTCTTTTTCCTCTCTCCTTCTTCTTCTTCTGCTTCTTGTTCTTCTTCCTCTTCTTCTTCTCTTTCCCCTTTTTTTTCTTCTCCTTCTTCATTTTCTTCTTGTTCTTCTATTTCTTCTTCTTCTTGTTCCTTTTCCATCTTCACTTCTTTTCCTTCTTCATTTTCTTCTTCTACTACTTCTACTTCTTCTACATCTTCTTTCATTTTCTTCTGCTTATTCTTTTTCTTGTTCTCATTCTTTTTCTTCTTATTCTTTGTTTTCTTTTTCTTCTTCTTCTAGTTTTTCTTCTTCTCGATCTTCTTCTTCTCATTCTACTTCTTCCTCTTCTTCTTCTTTCTCTTGTTTTTCTTTCTTTTCGTCTTCTTCTTCTCTTCACCTCTTCTTCTTGCTACCCCGTCTTTTTCTTCTTCCTCATCATCTTCTTCTTCTTCTTCTTCTTCTTCTTCTTTTTCTGCCTCCTCTTTCTTCTTCTTCTTCTTCTTCTACTACTACTACTTTTTATTCTTCTTCCTTTTCATCTTCTTCTTCTACTTTCTCTTCTTGTTTTTCATGTTCTTCTTCTTCTTCTTCTTCACCTTCTTCTTCTTCTACCTCTTCTTCTTCTTCTTCTTCAAATAATGTTTCTTCTTCTACTACTTCATCTTCTTCTTCTTTTACTTCTAAAACAGCTACTACTTCCCCTTCATCATCATCATCTTCTTCTTCTTCTTCTTCTTATTCTTCCACTACTACTACTTCTTCTTCTTCGTCTTTCTCTTCTTCTTCTTTCACTTCTTCCTTCCTCCTCTTCTTCTTCCTCTCCTCTTCTTTATCCTTCTCTCTTCTTCTCTTCTTCTTCTTTCTTCTTATTCTTCTTCTTCTTCTTCTTCCTCTTCTGCTTCTTCTTTTTCTTCTTCTTCTTCTCTTCTCCTTCTCTTCTTCTTCTTTTTCTTCTTGTACTTCTCCTTCTTCTTTGACTTACTTCTTCTTCTTCTTGTTCTTCATAATCTTCTTCTTCTTCTTCTCCTTCTTATTCTTCTTCTTCTTCTTCTTCTTCTTCCTCTTCTTTCTTCTTCTTCTTCTTCTTCCTTCCTCTTCTTCTTCTTCTTCTTCTTCTTCCTCTTCTTCTTCTTCTTCTTCTTTTTCATGTTCTTCTTCTTCTTCTTCTTCTTGCTCCTCCTCCTCCTCCTCCTCCTCCTCCTCCTCCTCCTCCTCCTTCTTCTTATTCTTCTTCTTATTCTTTTTCTTGTTCATCTTCTTCTTCTTTTCTTCATCCTCCTCTTCCTCTTGTTATTATTATTTTTCTTCTTCTTCTTCTTCTTCTTCTTCTTATTCTTCCTCTTATCCTCCATCTTCTTGTTCTTCTTCTTCTTCCTCCACCTCTTGTTCTTCTTCTTCTTCCTCCCCATCTTATTCTTCTTCTAGTTCTTCTTCTTCTTCTTCTTTTTTCTTCTTCTTCTTCTACTTCTTCTTCTTCTTTCTCATCCTTCTTCTTCTCCTTCTTCTTCTTCTTCTATTACTTCTTATCCTTCTCTTTTCTCTTCTTCTTCTTCCTTCTTCTTCTTCTTCTACTACTTCTTCTAATACTTTCTCCCCTTCTTCTTCTTCTTCTTCTTCTTCTTCTCCTTATACTTTCTTCCTCTTCTCCGTCTTCTTCTTCTTGTTCTTCTTTTTCTTCTATCTTCTTCTCCTTGTACATCTTCTTCTTCATCTTCCATATATTCTTCTTCTTCTTCTTCTTCTTTTCCTTCCTTCTTCTTCTTCTTCTTCTTCTTCTTCTTCTTCTTCTTCTTCTCCTCTTCTTCTCCTTGTGCTTCTTGGTCTTCTTCTCCCTTCTTCTTCTTCTTTTACTTGATCTTCTTTTACCTTCTTCTTCTTCTTCTCCCTCATCATCTTCTTCTTCTACTTCTTCTTCTTCTTCTTCTTCCTCTTCTTTCTTCTTCATCATCATGATCATCATCATCCTACTCTTCCTCTTCTTCTCCTACTTCTTCTTCTTCTTCTTCTTCTCT
>JAIUJO010000912.1:32500-35699 GCA_023846275.1 Vanilla planifolia | reverse complement strand
AAGAAGAAGAAGTTGAAGAAGGAGAAGAAGAAGTAGTAAAAGAAGAAGGGGAAGAAGACGGGGAAGAAGAAGAAGAAGATGGAAGAAGGAGAAGAATAAGAAGAAGAAGAAGATGAAGAAGAAGATGAAGAAGATGGAGGAGGAGAAGCAGAAGAAGAAGAGGAAGAAGAAGAAAAAGAAGAAAAAGAAGAAGATGATGACGAAGAAGAAGGAAGAAGGAGAAGAAGAAGGAGAAGAAGATGGAGAAGAAGATGAAGACAAAAAAAAGAAGAAGAGGAAGAAGAAGAAGGAGAAGAAGTAGGAGAAGAAGAAGAAGGAGAAGTAGAAGGAGAAGAAGAAGAATAAGGAGAAAAAGAAGAAGAAGAAGAAGTGAAAGAAGTAGAAAAATTGAGAAAAAGAAGAAGGAGAAGAGGAAAAAGAACAAGAAGAACAAGAGGAAGAAGGGGAAGAAGACGAACGAAAAGAAGAAGAAGAAGAGAAAGATGGACAAGAGGAAGAAGGAGAAGACGAAGAAGGAGAAGAAGAAGACGATGATTAAGAAGAAGAAGGAGAAGAAGAAGAAGAAGAAGAAGAAGAAGAAGGAGAAGAAGAGGGAGGAGGAGAAAAAGAAGAAGTAAAAGGAGAAGTAAAAGAAGAAGGAGAAGAAGAAGAAGAAGATGAAAAAGAAGGAGAAGGAGAAGATGAAGAAGAAGAAGAAGAAGGAGAAGAAGAAGAAGGAGAAGAAGAAGAAGTAGTTGAAGTAGGAAGAGTAGAAGTAGAAGGAGAAGAAGAAGAAGAAAAGGAGGAGAAGAATAAGGAGAAGAAGAAGGAGGAGAAGGGAAAGAAGAAGGAAGTGGAGAAGAAGAAGAAGGAGAAGGAAAAGAAGAAGGAGAACAAGAAGAAGAAGGAGAAGAAGGAGAAGGAGGAGGAGGAGTAGAAGAAGAAGAAAAAGAAGAGGTAAAAGTTAAAGAAGATGAAGGAGAAGAAGAAGAAGAAGAAGAAGAAGAAGGGGAAGATGAGAAAGAAGAAAGAAAGAAGTAGAAGAAGAATAAGAAGTAGGAGAAAAGAAGAAGAAGAAGAAGGAGAAGAAGAGGGAATAGAAGAAGGAAAAGAAGAAGTAGAAGGAGAAGAAGAAGAAGGAGGAGGAGAAGGAGAAGAAGAAGGAGAAGATGAAGGAGAAGGAGAAGAAGGAGGTGAAGAAGGAGAATGAGAAGAAGAAGAAGAAGAAGATGAAGAAGGAGTAGAAGAAGAAGAAGAAGAAGAACAAGAAGGAGAAGAAGAAGGACCAGGAGAAGAAGAAGGAGAAGAAGAAGGAGAACAAGAACAATAAGGGAAAAAGAAGGAGGAGAAGAAGAAGAAGGAGAAGAAGAGGAAGGAGAAAAAGAAGTAGAAGGAGAGGAAGAAGAAGAAGAAGAAGTCAAAGCAGAAGAAGAAGAAGAAGAAGGAGGAGGAGGAGGAGGAGGAGGAGGAGGAGGAGGAGGAGGAGGAGAAGAAGAAGAAGAAGAAGAAGAAGGAGAAGAAGAAGTAGGATAAGAAGGAGGAGAAGAAGAAGAAGAAGAAGAAGGAGTAACAAGAAGAAGAAGGAGAAGAAGAAGAAGAAGAACAAGAAGAAGAAGAAGAAGGAGAAGAAGGAGAAGAAGAAAAAGAAGGAGAAGTAGAAGGGCAAGAAGAAGAAGGAAGGAGGAGAAGAAGAAGAAGAAGAAGAATAAGAAGAAGAAGAAGTAGAAGAACAAGAAGAAGAAGAAGAATAAGGAGAAGAGGAAGGAGGAGAAAAAGAAGGCAGAGATGAATAAGAATAAGGAGAAGATGAAGAAGAAGAAGAAGAAGGAGAAGAAGAAGTTGAAAAAGTGGAAGGAGGAGGAAGAGGAGGAGAAGAATAAGAAGAAGAAGAAGGAGAAGAAGAAGAAGAAGAAGAAGAGCAAGAAGTAGAAGAAGAAGAAGGAGAAGAAGAATAAGAAGATGAAGAAGGAGAAGAAGAAGATTGAGAAGGAGAAGAAGGAGAAGAAGATGGAGAAGAAGAAGGAGAAGAAGTAGGAGAAAAAGAAGTAGAAGATGAAGGTGAAGAAGAAGAAGGAGGATAAGAATAAGGAGAAGAAGAAGGAGGAGATGGGAAAGGAGAAGAGGGAGGAGAAGAATAAGAAGGATAAGCAGAAGGAGAAGAAGAAGAAGAAGGAGAAGAAGAAGAAGAAGAAGAAGTAGAAGGAGAAGAAGATGGAGAAGAAGAAGGAGAAAAAGAAGCAGAAGAAGAAGAAGTAGAAGAAGAAGAGGTAGAAGAAGCAGAAGAAGAAGAAGAAGAAGAAGAAGGAGAAGAAGAAGAAGAAGAAGGAGAAGTAGAAGAAGATGAAGGAGAAGGAAGAAGAAGAAGGAGAAGAAGTAGGAGGAGGAGAAGACGAAGAAGAAGAGGCAGAAGAGAAGAAGAAGAAGAAGGAGAAGGAGAAGAAGAAGAAGGAGGAGAAGATGATGAAGAAGAAAGGAAGAAGAAGTAGAAAAAGAAGGAGGAGCAGGAGAAAAAGAAGAAGAAGAAGGAGAAGTGGCAGAAGAAGAAGAAGAAGAAGGAGAAGAAGAAGAAGATGAAGCAGAAGAAGAAGAAGGAGAAGAAGAGCAAGTAGGGGAAGAAAAGGAAGAAGAATAAGAAAAAGAAAAGGGAGAAGAAGGAGAAGAAGGAGATGAAAAGAAAGAGGATGAAGAAGGAAAAAAAGAAGAGCAAGGTGAAGATGATGAAGAAGAAGAAGAATGTGAAGAAGAATAAGAAGGAGAAGAAGAGGAAGGAGAAGGAGAAGAAGAAAAAAAAGAACAAAAAAAAGGAGAAGAAGAAGAAGATGGAGAAAAAGAGGGAGAAGGAGAAGAAGAAAAAGAAGAAGAAGAATAGGTGGAAGGAGAAGAAGAAGAAGAAGAGGAAGATGGAGAAGAGTAAGAAGGAGAAGAAGAAGGAGAAGAAGAAGACGAAGATGAAGAAGAGAAGGAAGAAGAAGACGAAGATGAAGAAGAAGAAGGAGAAGAAGAAGAAGAAGATGTTGAAGAAGGAGGAGAAAAAGAAGAAGTAGAGGAGTAATAGAAGAAAAAGAAGAAGAAGAAGAATGAGAAGAAGAAGAAGAAGAAGAAGAAGAGGAAGAAGAAGAAGGAGAAGAAGAAGAAGGAGAAGAAGATCAACGGCAAGAAGAATAAGAGGAAGAAGGGGAAGAAGACGAACGAAAAGAAGAAGAAGAAGAGAAAGATGGAC
>JAIUJO010002886.1:22500-25000 GCA_023846275.1 Vanilla planifolia | reverse complement strand
AAGAAGAAGAAAAAGAAGAAAAAGATGGAGAAGAAGAAGAAGAAGAAGAAGAAGAAGAAGACGAAGAGGAAGAAGAAGAAGTAGAAGTAGATGAAAAAGAAGACGAAGAAGAAGAGCAAGAAGAACAATATGATGATGACGAGGAAGAAGAAGAAGAAGAAGAAGAAGGAGAAGGAGAAAAAGAAGAATAAGATGATGAAGAAGAAGAAGTAGAAGAAGACAAAGTAGAAGAAGAAGAAAACAAAAAAGGATAAGAAGAAGAAAAACAATTGGTTAAGAAGAAGAAGAAGAAGAAGGATAAGAAGAGGAAGAAGAATAAGATCAAGGAGAACGAGGAGATGAAGAAAGAGAAGAAGAGGAAGAAGAAGGAGAAGGAGAAGAAAAAGAAACAGAAGAAAAAGAAGAGGAACAAAAAAGGAGTAAGAGTAGAAAAACAAAAGCAAGCTGAAGAAGAAGAAGAAAATGGAGGAGGAGGACAAGAAGAAGAAGTAAGACAAGAAGAAGAAGAAGAAGAAGAAGTGGAAGAAAAAGAAGAATAAGATGGAGAAAAAGAAGAAGATGAAGAAGAAGAAGGAAAAGAAGAAGAAAAAGTAGAAGAAGAACGAGAAGAAGAAAAAAAGAAGTAGAAGAAGAAGAAGAAGAAGAAGTTGAAGAAAAAGAAGAAGATGAAGAAGAAGAAGAAGAAGAACAAGCAGAAGAAGAAGAAGAAGAAGAAGAAGAAGAAGAAGAAGAAGAAGAAGATGATGAAGAAGAAGAAGAAGAAGGCGGAGGAGGAGGAGAAGGAGGAGGAGGATAAGAAGTAGGAGGAGGAGGAAGAGGAGGAGAAGAAGTAGAAGAAGAAGAAAAAGAAGAAGAAGAAGTAGAGAAAGAAGAAGAAGAAGCAGAAGAAGGAGATGTTTATGATGGAGAAGATGAAGAATAAGAAGAAGTAGAAGAAGAAGAAGGAGATGAAGTAGAAAAAGAAGAACAAGAAGAAGGAGAAAGAGAAGAACAAGAAGAAGAAGTAGAAGAAGAAGAAGAAGAAGAAGATGAAGAAGAAGAAGAGGAGGAGGAGGAGAAGAAGAAGATGAAGTTGAAGAAGGGGAAGAAGAAAAAGATGATGATGATGAAAAGGAAGAAGAACAGGAAGAAGAAGAATAAGAAGAAAAAGAAGAAGAAAAGTAAGAAGAAGAAAAAGAAGCAAGAGGAGGAGGAGTAGAAGAGGAGTAGAAGAAGAAGAAGAGGAAGAAGAGGAGAAAAAAGCAGAAAAAGAAGGAGAAGAAGAAGAAAAAGAAGAAAAAGATGTAGAAGAAGCAGCAGAGGATGAAGATAAGGAAAACCAAGAAGACGAAGAGGAAGAGGAAGAAGTAGAAGTAGAAGAAGGAGAAAAGAAAGAAGAAGAAGAAGAAGAAGAAGAAAAAGAAGATGTAGAAGTAGAAAATGAACAAGAATAAGAAGAAGAAGAAGGATAAGAAGAAGAAGAAGAAGAAGAAGAAGAAGAACATGAAGAAGGAGGAGGAGAAGAAGAAGAAGGAGAAGAAGAAAAAGAAAAAGGAGAAGAGAAAGTACAAGAAGAAGAAGAAAATGGGGGAGGAGAAGAAGAAGTTGAATAAGGAGGAGTAGTAGAAGAAGAAGAAGAAGACGAAGAAGAAGAGGAGAAAGAAGAAGAAGAAGAAGAAGAGGTAGAAGAAGTAGAAGAAGAAGAAGAAGAAGAAGTAGTAGTAGTAGTAGTAGTACAAGTAGTAGAAGATTAAGAAGAAGAAGAAGAAGAAGAAGAAGAAGAAGAAGAAAAAGAAGAATAAGGAGGAGAAGCAGAAGAAGAAGATGAAGAAGAAGAAGAAGAAGATGATGATGAAGAAGTAGAAGAAGGAGAATTAGAATTAGAAGAAGATGATGATGATGATGATGAAGATCAAGAAGAAGAGGATGAAGAAGAAGATTAAGATGAACAAGTAGAAGAAGGAGGTGAAGAAGTCAGAGAAGAAGAAGAGGAAGAAGAAGAAGAAGAAGAAGAAGCTAAAGAAGAATGCAAAGAAGTTGATGAAGAAGAAGAAGAAGAAGTAGAAGATAAAGAATAAGAATAAGAAGAAGAAGAAGAAGAAGAAGAACATGAAGAAGAAGAAGAGAGAGAAGAAGAGGAAGAAGAACAGGAAGAGGTTGAAGAGGAAGAGGAAGAGGTTGAAGAGGAAGAGGAATAGGAAGAAGAGGAAGAAGAAGAAGAAGAAGATGAAGAAGAGGAAGAAGAAGAAGAAGAAGAAGAAGAAGAACAAAAAGTAGTAGTGGTAGTAGTAGTAGAAGAAGAAGAAGAAGAAGGAGAGGAAGAAGAAGGAGAAGAACAGGGATGACAAGTTAAAGACGAAGATGAAGAAAAAGAAGAAGAGGAAGACGAGCAAGAGGAAGAAGAACAAGAAGATGAAAAGGTAGAAGAAGAGGAAGATGAAGAAGAGAAAGAGGGAGAGGAAGAAGAAGAAGAAGAAGAAGAAGAAGACAATGAAGAAGAAGAAGATGAAAGAGAAGAAGA
>JAIUJO010002886.1:15000-20000 GCA_023846275.1 Vanilla planifolia | reverse complement strand
AGTAGTAGAAGAAGAAGAAGGAGGAGGAGGAGGAGAAGATGAAAGAGGAGTCGGAGAAGAAGAGTAAGAGGAAGAAGAAGAAGAAAAAGAAGGTAGATGAGGAGAAGAAGAGGAAGAATTAGATGTAAAAGTAGTGGAAGAAGGAGATTAATAAGAAGAAGATGAAGAAGAAGTACAAGAATTAGAAAAAGAATAAGAAGAAGAAGGAGAATAAGAGTAAGAAGAAGAGAAGAAGAAGAAGAAGAAGTACAAGAGCAAAAGAAGAAGGGGAAGAAGTAAGAGAACAAGAATATGAAAAAGAAGAAGAAGATGATGATGATGAAGAAGTAGTAGAAGAAGAAAATTAAGAATGAGAGGAAGAAGAAGAGAAAGGAGAGGCAAAGGAAGAAGAGGAAGAGGAATTGGAAGAAGTAGAAGAGGAAGAAGAAGAAGAATAAAAAACAGAAGACGAAGAACAAGAAGAAGAAGATGATGATGATGAAGGAAAAGATGTAGTTGAAGAAGAATAAGCAGGAAAAGAAAGAGAAGAAGGAGAAGAAGTAAAAGAAAAAGAAGACGAAGAAAAAGAAGAAGATGAAGAAAAATTAATAATAATAATAATAAGTAATAGAAGAAGAGTAAGAAGAAAAAGAAGAAGAAGAAGAAGAAGATTATGATGATGATGAAGAAGAAGAAAATGAAGAAGAAGATTAAGATGAAGAAGAAGAAGATGAAGAAGAAGAAGAAGAAGAAGTAGAAGGAGAAGAAGAGAAGAAGAAGAAGAAAGAGAATGAGAAGGAGAAGAAAGAGAAAAAACAAGAAGGAGAAGAAGGAGAACAACAAGAAATAGAAGAAAAATCAGGAGAAAAAGAAGAATAAGAAGGTCAAGAAGTAGGAGAGGAAGAAGAAGAAGAAGAAGTTGAAGAAGAAGAATAAGCAGTAGAAGAAGAAGAAGAAGAAGAAGAAGTGGAAGAAGAATAAGAAGAAGAGGAAAAAGAGGAAGAAGAAAAAGAAGAAGAAGAAGAAGAAGAGGATAAAGAAGAAGAAGAAGAAGAAGAAGAAGAAGAAGAAGAGGGAGAATAGGAAGAAGAAGAAGAAGTAGTCGAAGAAGAAGAAGAAGAAGAAGAAGAAGAAGAAGAAGAGGAAGAAGTCAAAGAAGGAAAAGGAGTAGAAGACGAAGAAGAAGAAGAAGAGGGAGAAGATGATGAAGAGGACGAAGTAGAAGAAGATGAAGAAGAAGAAGAAGAAGAAGAAGAAGAAATACAAGAAGAACAAAAAGAAGTAGTTGGAAAAGAAGAATAAGATGGTGATGAATAAGAAGAAGGTGAAGAAGAAGATTAAGATGAAGTAGAATAAGGTGAAGAAGAGGAAGAAGAAGGAGATAAGGATGAAGGAGATGGAGAAGAAAGACAAGAGGAAGGAGAAAGAGATTAACTAGAAGAAGGAGAAGAACTAGAAGGAGGAGAAGAAGATGAAGAAGGTGAAGAAGTAGGAGAAGAAGAAGAAGAAGAAAAGGAAGTAGAAGAAGAAAAAGAAAAAGAAGATGATGAAGAAGAAGAAGAAGTTGAAGAAGAAGAAAAAGAAGATGGAGGAAGTGGAGTTGAAGAAATATGAGAAGAAGAAGAAGAAGAAGTAGAAGGAAAAGGAGAAAAAGAAGGAGAAGAAAAAGAAGAAGAAGAAGAGGAAGGCAAATGTAGAGGAGAAGACAAAGAAGTTGTAGAAGAAAAGAAGAAGAAGAAGAAGTTAAAGAAGAAGAAGAATAAGTAGAAGATGAAGTAGGAGGAGGAGAAGAAGAAGAGGAAGAAGAAGAAGAAGAAGAAAACAGGAAGGAGGAGGAGGAGGAGGAGAAGAAGAAGAAGTAGAAGGGGAAAAGGAAAAAGAAGAAGAGGAAGAATAAGAAGAAGAAGAAAAAGAAGAAGAAGAACAAAAAGAGGAAGTAGAAGACGAAGAAGAAGAAAAAGAAGATGTAGAAGTAGAAGAAGAAGAAAGACAAGGAGAAGTTGAAGAAGAAGAAGAAGAAGGTGAAGAAAATAGGAGAAGAGGAAGAAGAAGAAGAAGAAGAAGAAGAAGAGGTAGAGAGGAAGAAGAAGAAGAGAAACAAGATGATGAAGAAGGACACAAAGAAGAAGTTGATGATAAAGATGAAGAAGAAGAAAAACAGGAAGAAGTAGAAGAAGAAGAAGAAGAGGAACAAGAACAGAAAGAAGAAGAAGAGGAGGAAGAAGACGGAGAGGAAGAGGAAGAAGAAGAAGAAGAAGAAGAGGAAGAAGAAGAAGAAAAAGAAGAAGAAGAAGATGAAGATGAAGAAGAAGAAGAAGAGGAAGAAGAAGAAGAAAAAGAAGAAGAAGAAGATGAAGATGAAGAAGAAGAATAAGAAAAAGAAGAGGAAGAAGATGTTGAAGGCGACGAAGAAGAAGAAGAAGAAGATTATGATGATGATAATGATGAAGAAGAAGAAGTAGATGAAAAAGATGAAGAAGAAGAAGAAGAACAAGAAGATGAAGAGGAAGAAGAAGAAGAAGAACAAGAAGAAGAAGAAAAAGAGGAGGAGAAGTAATAGAAGAAGGTAGAGGAGGGGGAGGAGGAAGAGGAGAAGAAGAATAAGAAGAAGAAGAAAAAGAGGAAGAAGAAGAACAAGAAGAAGAAGAAGAAGAGGACAATAAAGTAGTAGAAGTAGAAGAAGAAGAAAAAAAAATTAAGAAGAAGAAGAAGAAATAGAAGAAGAAGAAGGAGAAGGAGAAGAATGAGATGAAGAAGAAGAAGAAGAACAAGAAAAAGTAGTAGTAGTAGTAGAAGAAGAAGAAGAAGAAGTGGAAGAAGAAGAAGAAGATGAAGAAGATGAAGAAGATGAAGAAGATGAAGAAGAGGAAGATGAAGAACATGATGATGATGATGAAGAAGAAGATGAACCAGAATAAGAATATGAAGAAGAGGAAGAAGGATAAGGAGAAGAAGAGCTGAAGAAAAAGGTGGGAAGAAGAAGAAGAAGAAGAAGAAGAAGAAGAAAAAGAAAAAGATGAAGTAAAAGTAAAAGAATAAAAAGGAGAAAGAGAAGAAAAAGAAGAAGAAGAAGAAGTAGGATAAGATGGAGGGAGAGGAGGAGAAGAAGAAGTAGGAGAAAAAGATGAAGAAGAAAAAGAAGAAAAAAGAGGAGGAAAAAAAGAAGAAATTGAAGAAGAAGAAGAAGAAAAGGAGGAAGAGAAGAAAAAGGAGATGGAGGAGGAGGAGGAGAAGAAGAAGAATAACAAGAAGAATAAGAAAATGAAAAAAAAAGAATAAGAAGAAGAAGAGGAAGAAGAGAAAGATGAGGAAGGATAGGGTAGAACGAAGAAGAAGAAGAAGAAGAAGAAAAAGAAGAAAAGAAACAAGAAGAAGAAGATGGAGGTGGAGGAGGAGAAGAAGAAAAAGGAGGAGGAGGAGAAAAAGAAGAAGAAGAAGAAAAAGAAGAAAAGAAACAAGAAGAAGAAGATGGAGGTGGAGGAGGAGAAGAAGAAAAAGGAGGAGGAGGAGAAAAAGAAGAAGAAGAAGAAGAAGAAGAAGAAGAACAAGAAAAAGAAGAAAAGGAAGAAGAAGTGGAAGAGGACAAAGATGAAATGAAAGAGGAAGAGTAAGAAGAAGAAGAAGATGAACAAGGAGAAGAACATAAAGGGGGAGAAGAAGAAGAAGAAGCAAAAGAAGGAGAGGTAGTTAAAGAAAAAGAAGAGAAGAAGAAGAAGAAGAAGAAGTAGAAGAAGAAGAATAAGAAGAAGAAGACGTAGAAGAAGAAGAAGAAGAAGAAGAAGTAGAAGAAGAAAACGTAGAAGAAGAAGAAGAAGAAGAAGAGGAAAAGGAAGAAGAAGAAGTGAATGGAAAAGAAGATTAAGATGAAGAAGAAGAAGATGAAGGAGAAGAAGGAGTAGGAGAGGAAGGAGAAGAACAAGAAGAAGAAGGAGAAGAAGAAAGAGACAAAGGAGAAGATGGAGAAGAAAAGGGAGAAGAAGAATAAGGAGAAGAGAAAGAAGACGAAGAAGAAGGTGAAGTAGCAAAAGAAGAAGAAGAAGATGATGATGATGAAGAAGTAGTAGTAGTAGTAGAAGAAGAAGAAGAAAATGAAGGAGGGGAAAAAGTATAAGAAGAGGAAGAAGAAGAAGAAGAAGAAAACGAAGAAAAAGAAGGAGAAGAAAAACAAAAAGAAAAAAAAGAGGAAAAAAATGAAGAAAAAACTAGGAGAAGAAGAAGAAAAAGAAGAAGTAGATGAAGAAGAAGAAGAAGAAGAAGAAGAAGAAGTAGAAGAACAAGAAGAACAAGAAGAAGAAGAAGAAGAAAAAGGAGAAGATGAATGAGGAGGAGAAGATAAGGAAGGAGTAGAAGAAGTGTAAAAAGAAGAAGGAGGAGGAGAAGGAGAGCAAGAAGTAGATGAAGATGAATAGGAAGGAGGAGATGAAGAAAGAGAAGATGAAGAAGAATTAGAAGAATTAAGAGATGAAGAAGAAGAAAAAGGAGAGGAAGGGAGGAGAAGAAGAAGAAGAAGGGAAAGAATAGAAAGAAGAAGAAGATGAAGAAGGAGGAGGAGAAGAAGAAGATGAAGAAGACAATGATGATTGTGATGAAGAAGAAGAAAAGTAAAAAGGAGATGAAGAAGAAGAAGAAGAAGAAGAAGAAGAAGATGATGATGAAGAAGAAGGAGAAGAAGAAATAGTTGAAGAACAAACACAAGAAGAAGGGGAAGGAGTAAGAGGAGAGGAAGGAGAAGAAGAAGGAAAAGAAGAAGAAGAAAAAGAAAAAGAGGAATATGAAGATGAGGAATAAGAAGTAGTAGAAGAAGAAGTACAAGAAGAAGAAGTAGAAGAACAAGAAGGAGAAGAAGAAAAAGAAGGAGAAAAAGGAGAAGAAGATGAAGAAAAAGATTAAGAAGAAGAAGAAGAATATGAAAAAGAAGAAGAACAAGATGGAGAAGGAGAAGAAGAAGAAAGAGAAGGAGAAGGAGAAGAAGGAGAACAAGGAGAAGAAAAATAAGAAGAAGAAGAATATGGAGAAGAAGA
>JAIUJO010002886.1:0-10000 GCA_023846275.1 Vanilla planifolia | reverse complement strand
GAAGAAGAAGAAGAGAAGAAGAAGAAGGAGAAGAAGTAGGAGAAGAAGGAGAAGAAGAAGGAAAAGAAGGAAAAGAGGAAGTACAAGAAGAAGAAGGAGAAGAAGAAGGAGATGAAGAAGAAGAAGAAGAAGAGGAGGAAGAAGAAGAAGAAGAAAAAGGAGAGAAAGAAGGATAAGAAGAAGATGAAGTAGAAGAAGATGAAGAAGAAGTCGAAGAGGAATAAGAAAAAGAATAGTAAGAAAAAGAAGTAGATGAAGGAGAAGAATTATAAGAAGAAGAAGAAGATGTTGAGGAAGAAGAAGTAGAAGAGGAAGAAGAAGAAGGTGATGAAGGACAAGAAGAAGAACAAGAAGAAGATGAAGAAGAAGAAGAAGGAGATGGAGAAGAAGGAGAAGGAGAAGTAAGAGAAGAAGAAGAAGGAGAAGGAGAAGGAGAAGGAAGAAATGAAGGAGAAGAACAAGAAGGAGACGTAGTAGAACAAAAAGAAGATGAAGAAGAGGAAGAAGAAGTAATAGTAGAAAAGAAGAAGAAAAAGAAGAAGTAGAAGATGAAGAAGAAGAAGAAGAAGAAGAAGAAGATAGAGGAGGAGGAACAGAAGAAGAAGAAAGAGAAGATGGAGGAGGAGGGGAAGAGAAAGAAGAGCAAGAAAAAAAAGGAGAAGAAAAAGAAGAAGAAGAAAAAGTAGGAGGAGAAGAAGAAGAAGTCAAAGAAAAAAAAGAACAAGAAGTCAAAGAAGAATAGGAAGTAGAAGATGAAAAAGTTAAAGAAAAAGACTAACAAGTAGAAGAAGAAGATGATGAAGAAGAAGAAGAGGAACAAGAAGTGGAAGAAGATGATGATAAAGAATAAGAAGCAGAAGAAGAAGAAGAAGAAGAAGAAGAAGAGAAAAAAAAGAGAAGAAGAAGAAGAAGAAGAAGAAGGTTAAGGAGAAGAAAAACAAGTTGGATAAGAAGAAGAAGAAGAAGAGGGAGATAGAGGAGGATGAGCAGATGATGAAGGAGGAGAAGAAGAAGAAGAAAAAGAAGAAGGAAAAGAAGAAAAAGAAGGAGAAAAAGAAGAAGAAGAAGAAAAATAAGAAGAAAAAGGAGGAGGATAAGAAGAAGAAGAAGAAGAAGAAGAAGAAGAAGTAAAAGAAGAGGAAGCATAACAAGAAGAAGAACAAGGAAAAGATGGAGCAGGAGGAGGAGGAGGAGGCAGAGAAGAAGAAGATGAAGAAAAAGAAAAACAAGAAGAAGAAGGTAAAGAACAAGAAGTAGGTGAAAAGAAAGAGGAAGAAGGTGTTGAAGAAGAAGTTGAAGGAGATGATGAAGAAGAAGAATATGAAAAAGAAGAAAAAGAAGAAGTAAAGGTAGAAAAAGGAAAAAAAAAGAAGAAGAATAATGTGAAGAAGATGAAAAAGAAGAAGAAGAAGAAGAAGAAGAAGAAGAAGAAGATGAAGAAGATGAAGAAGATGAAGAAGAAGAAGATGAAGAAGATGAAGAAGATGAAGAAGAAGAAGAAGAGGAAGAAGAGGAGGAAGAAGTAGAGGAAAAGGAAGAAAATGAAGTGGAAGAAGAAGGAGAAGAATTAGAAGAAGAAGAAAAAGAAGGTAAAGAAGAAGGAGAAGTAGTAGAAGAAGAAGAAGAAGGGGAAGATGAAGAATAAGAAGAAGAAGAAGAAGATAAAGAAGAAGGAGAATGAGTAGAAGGAGAAAAAGAAGGAGAAGGAGAAGGAGAAGAAGAAGAATAATAAAAAGGTGAAGAAGTAGGAGACGAAGAAGACAAGAATAAAAAGAAGAAATAGAAGAAGAAGAAGAAGATGAGGCAAAAGAAGATTAAGAAGAGAAGGATGAAGAAAAAGATGAAGAAGAAGAAGAGAAAAAGAAATAAAAGAAGAAGAAGTAGTAGCAGAAAAAGAAGAAGACGAAGAAGAGGGAGAAGAAGAAGAAAAAGATTACGAAGTAGAAGAAGAAGAAGGAGAAGTAAAAGGATATGAAGAAGAAAAAGAAGAACGATAGAAGAAAAAGGAGAGGATGAAGGATCAGAAGGAGAAGATGAAGTAGAAGAAGATGAAGAAGAAGTCGAAGAGGAATATGAAAAAGAATAATAAGAAAAGAAGAAGAACAAGGAGAAGAAGAAGGATAAGAAGAAGAAAATGTCGAGGAAGAAGAAGTAGAAAAGGAAGAAGAAGACGGTGATGAAGGACAAGAAAATGAAGAAGAAGAAGATGAAGAAAAAGAAGAAGGAGAAGAAGAAGGAGGAGAAGAAGAAGGAGAAGAAGGAGAAGGAAAAGGAGAAGGAGAAGAAAGAAACGAAGGAGAAGAACAAGAAGGAGAAGTAGTAGAAGAAGAAGAAGGTGAAGAAGTAGCAAAAGAAGAAGAAGAGGAAGAAGTCATAGTAGTAGTAGTAGAAGAAGAAGAAGAAGAAAAAGAAGAAGTAGAAGAAGAAGAAGAAGAAGTAGAAGATAAAGGAGGAGGAATAGAAGAAGAAGAAAGAGAAGATGGAGGAGGAGGAGAAGAGAAAAAAGAGAAAGAAGAAAAAGAAGGAGAAGAAAAAGAAAAAGAAAAAGGAGAAGAAAAAGAAGAAGAAGAAAAAGTAGAAGGAGGAGAAGAAGAGGAAGAA
This sequence comes from Vanilla planifolia, assembly GCA_023846275.1. NCBI lineage: Eukaryota > Viridiplantae > Streptophyta > Magnoliopsida > Asparagales > Orchidaceae > Vanilla > Vanilla planifolia. The sequence goes on along the minus strand of JAIUJO010002886.1, from coordinate 7,399 downwards.
GTGGAAAAAGAAGAAGAAGAAGTAGAAGATGAAGAAGAAGAAGAGGAAGGAGAGGATGGAGGAGGAGGAGGACAAGAAGAAGAAGAAGAAGGTGAAGAAAAAGTAGAAGAAGAAAAAATCAAAGAAGATGAAGTAAGAGAAGAAGAAAAAGTAGTAGAAGAAGAAGTTCAAGTAGAAGAAGAAGAAGAAGAACTAGTAGTAGAAGAAGAAGCTGTAGAAGAAGTAAAAGATGAAGGAGAAGATGAAGACAGAGAAGAAGAAGAAGAAGAAGTAGAAGAAGAAGTGGAAGAAGAAAGAGAGGAAGAAAAAGAAGAATAAGACAGAAGAAAAAGTAGAAGAATTAGAAGATGAAGAAGAGGAAGAAGAAGGAGAAGAAGAAGAAGTCAAAGAAAAAAGAATAAGAAGTCGAAGAAGAAGTAGAAGATGAAAAAGTTAAAGATGAAGACTAACAAGTATTAGAAGAAGATGACGGTGAAGAAGAAGAGGAAGAAGAAGAAAATGGGAAAGAAGGGGAAGAAGAAGAGGAAGAAGATGTTGATGAAGAGTAAGAATAAGAAGAAGAAGAAGGAGATAGAGGAGGATGAACAGATGATGAAGGAGAAGAAGAAAAAGAAGAAAAAGACGAAAAAGAAGGAGAAAAAGAAGAAGAAGAAGAAAAATAAGAAGAAAAAGGTGGAGGGAAGAAGAAAAAGAAGAAGAAGAAGAAGAAGTAGAAGAAGAGGAAGTAGAATAAGAAGAAGAACAAGGAAAAGATTAAGAAGGTGCAGGAGGAGGAGGGAGAGAAGTAGATGAAGAAGAAGAAGAAGAAGAAAAATAAGAAGAAAAAAAAGAAGTTCAAGGACAAGAAGTAGAAGAAAAGGAAGAGGAAGAAGGTGTTGAAGAAGTAGAAGGAGACGAAGAAGAAGAATATGAAAAAGAAGAAAAAGAAGAAGAAGAAGAAGAAGAATGAGAAGAAGATGAAGAAGAGGAAGAAGAAGAAGAAGAAGCAAAAGAAGAAGATGATGAAGAAGAAGATGATGAAGAAGAAGAAGAAGAGGAAGAAGAGGAGGAAGAAGAAGAGGAGGTGGAAGAAAATGAAGTGGAAGAAGAAGAAGGAGAAGAAGTAGTAGAAGAAGAAGAAGAATAGGAAGAAGTCGAAGAAGAAAAAAGAGGAGGAGAAGTTGGAGGAGGAGGAGAAGAAGAAGTAGAAGTGGAAGAAGAAGAATAAGAAGTAGAGGTAGAAGAAGAAGAAGAAGAAGAAGAAGAAGAAGAAGTAGGAGGAAGAGAAGAAGGAGCGGAAGAAGAAGAAGAAGAAGAAAAAGAACCAAAAGAAGAAGAAGAAGAAGTAGAAGAAGAAGAAGAAGAAGAAGAAGAAGAAGAGGGGGAGGAAGAGGAAGAGGAGGAAGAAGAAGAAGTTGAAGAAGAAGAAGAAGAAGAAGAAGTAGAAGTAGTATTAGTAAAAGAAGAAGAAGTAGAAGTAGAAGAAGAAGAAGCAGAAGTAGATAAAGAAGAAGAAGAAGAAGAGGAAGAAGAAGAAGAAGAACAAGAAGAAGAGGAAGAACAAGGATAAGAAGAATAAAAAGATGTAAGATAAGAAGAAGAAGAAGAAGAAACAGACGGCAAAGAAGAAGAAAAAGATAGGGGAGGAGTAGAAGGTGAAGATGGAAAGAACAAGAAGAAGAAGAAAAAGAAGAGGAAGAAGAAAAAGATAAAGTAGAAAAAGAACAAAAAGAAAAATGAGTAAGAAAAGAAAAAGAAGAAAAAGCAGAAGAAGAAGAAGAAGAAGAAGAAGAAGGAGATGGAGTAAGAGGAGAAGAAATAAAGGAAGAAGAGGAAAAAGAAGAAGAAGAAGAAAAACAAGAAGAAGAAGAAGGAAAAGAAAGAGAAAAAGAAGAAGATGAACAAGAAAAAGAAGAAAAAATTAAAGAAGAAGAAGGAGAGTAGTAGAAGTAGTATAAGAAGAAGAAGTAGTAGTAGTAGTAGAAGAAGAATAAATAGAAGAAGAAGAAGATGCAGAAGATGAAGGAGGAGGAGGTAAAGAAGAAGTAGTAGTAGAAGAAGAAGGAGAAGAAGAGGAAGAAGACGAAGACAGAAGAAAAAGTAGAAGTACAAGATGAAAAACAAGAAGAAGAAGAAGAACAAGAAGAAGATGAAGATGAAGAAGAAGAAGAAGAAGAAGAAGAAGAAGAACAAGAAGTTAATGAAGAAGTCGAAGAAGAGGATGAAATAGAATAAGAAGAAGGTGATGAAGAAGAAGAATAGGAAGAAGAAGAAGAAGAGAAAGAAGGCAAAGAAGAAGAGGAACAAGATGATGACGAAGAAGAAGAAGAAGAAGAAGAAGAAAAAGAAGACGAAGAAGAAGAAGAAGAAGAAGAAGAAGAGAAAGAAGAAGAAGAAGAAGAAGAAGAAGAAGAAGAAGAAGTGGAAGATGAAGAAGAAGAAGAAGATGAAGAAGAAGAAGGTTAAGAAGAAGAAAAAGAAGTAGGATAAGAAGAAGAAGAAAGAGAAGAAGATAAGAAGATGAAGAAGAAGAAGATAAAGCAGGACAAGGAGATGAAGAAGGAGGAGAAGAAGAAGGAGAAGAAAAAGAAAAGGAAGTAGGATAAGAAGTAGAAAAAGGAAAAGAAGAAGAAGAAGAAGAAGAAGATAAAGGAGGAGCAGAAAACGAAGAAGGAATATTTGAAGAAGAAGAAGATGAGGAAGAATTAACGAAAAAGTGGCAAAAGAAGAAGAACAAAAAGGAGTAAGAGAAGAAAAAGAAGAGGAAGCAAAAGAAGAAGAAAAAGAAGAAGAAGATGATGGAGGTGGAAGAGAAGTAAAAGAAATAAAAGAAGAAGAAGAAGAAGTAGAAGAAAAAGAGGAAGGAGAGGATGAAGAAGAAAAAGAAGAAGATGGTGGAGTAGGAGAAAAAGAAGTAGTAGTAGTACTGAAGAAGAAAAAGTAGTAGAAGAAGAAGAAGTACATGAAGAAGGAGTAGATGAAGGCGGAGAAGGAAAAGGAGAAGAAAAAGAAGTAGGAGAAGAAGAAGAAAAAGACAAAGAAAAAGAAGTAGAAGGTGAAGAAGGAGAAGAAGAAGAAGAAGAAGAAGAAGAAGAAGAGGAGGAAGAGAAAAAAAAGAAAAAGAAGGCGAAGAAGAAGAGGAAGAGGAAGAAAATTAAGAAGTCGAAGAAGAAGACGAAGAAGAAGAAGAAGAAGATGAAGAACAAGAAGAAGTGGAAGAAGTAGAAAAAAGGGAAGAAGGAGAAGAAGAAGAGGAAGAAGATGAAGAAGAAGAAGAAGAATAAGAAGAAGAAGAAGAAGAAGAAGGAAAAGAAGAAGAAGGAAAAGAAGAACAAGAAGAAGAAGACCCAAAATAAGGAGAAGAGGAAGAAGAAGAAGAAGATGAAGAAGAAGTAGAAGGTTAAGAAGTAGAAAAAGAAGTAGGATAAGAAGAAGAAGAAGAAGAAGAAGAAGAAGAAGGATAAGAAGATGAAGAAGAAAAGATAGAGGAGGAGGAAACATGAAGAAGGAGTAGAAGAGGAAGAAGAAGGAGAAGTAGAAGAGAAAGAAAAAGAAGGAGAAGAAAAAAAAGAGTAAGAGTAGAAAAATAAGGGAAAATAGAAGAAGAAGAAGAAGAAAGAAATGGAGGAGAAGAAGAAGTAAGAGAAGAAGAAGAAGAAGATGATGATGAAGAAGAAAAAGAAGAAAAAGATGGAGAAAAAGAAGAAGATGAAGAAGAAGAAAAAAGAAGAAGAAGAAAAAGTAGAAGAAGGTCGAGAAAAAGAAAAAAAGTAGTAGAAGAAGAAGAAGAAGAAGAAGAAGAAAAAGTAGAAGAAGTAGTAGAAGGAGAAGTAGAAGAGTGGATGTAGAAGAAGAAGAAGAAGAAGAAGATAAAGACGAAGACGAAAAGATGAAGAAGAAGAAGAAGAAGTAGATGAAGACGAAGACAAAAAAGAAGAAGAAGAAGAAGAAGAAGAAGAGGAAAAAGAAGTAGTGGTAGAAGAAGAAGAAATAGTAGTAGAAGAAGAAGTAGAAGAAGAAGAAGAAGAAGAAGAAAAAGAAGAAGAAGAACTGGAAGAAAAAGAAGAAGAAGAAGAAGAAGAACAAGAATAGGAACAAGAAAAAGAACATGATGTAGAAGAGAAGAAAAAGAAGAAGAGGGAGAAGGAGGAGATGAGGAAGAAGAAGATGAAGAGGGAAGAAGAAGAAGATGATGAAGAAGAAGAAGAAGATGATGGTGATGATGATGAAGAAGAAGAGGAATAAGAAGAAGAAGATTAAGAAGAAGAAGAAGAAGAAGATGAAGATGATAAAGGATGAGAAGTAGAAGAAGAAGAAAAAGAAGAAGAAGAAGAAGAAGAAGAAGATGAAAAGAAGAAGAAGAAGAAGAAGAAGAAAAAGAAGAAGGAGAAGAAGAAAAAGAAGTAGAAGAAGAAGAAGAAGAAGAAGAAGAAGAAGAAGAAGATAAAGAAGATGTTGATGATGATAAAAAAGAGGAAGAAGAAGATCAAGAAGGAGAAGAAGAAGAAGACGACGAAGAAGAAGAAGAATAGGAAGAAGAAAAGGAAGAAGAAGTGGATGAGGAAGAAGAGGAAGAGGAAGAGGAAAAAGTAGTAGAAGAAGAAGTAGAGGAGGAGGAGGAAGAAGAAGAAGAAGAAGAAAAAGAAGAAAAAGAAGATGGAGAAGTATAACAAGTAGGAGGAGAAGAAGAAAAGAATAAGAAGAAGAAAATGATGTGATGATGATGATGAAGAAGAAGAAAAAGATGATGAAGAAGAACACGAAGAAGTAGAAGAAGAAGAAGAAGAAAAAGAGAATGATGAAGAAAAAAATGAGGAGAAGATGAAGAAGGAGGAGGACGAGGAGGAGGAGGAGGAGGAGGAGATGGAGATGAAGATGAAGAAGAAGAAGAAGAAGAGGAAGAAGAAGTAGAAGAAGAAGAATAAGAAGAAGGGGGGAGGAAGAAGAAGAAAAAGAGAAAAGGAAAGAAGAAGAGAAAGAAGAAGAAGAAGAAGCAGTAGTAATAGTAGTGGTAGTAGAAGAGAAGAAGAAGAAGAAGAAGAAGAAGAAGTTGATGAAGAAGAAGAAGAAGAAAAAGAAGAAGAAGAGAAGAAGAAGTTGATGAAGAAGAAGAAGAAGTTGATGAAGAAGAAGAAGAAGAAGAAGAAAAAGAAGGAGATTATGAAGAAGGAGGAGTAGGAGAAGAAGAAGAAGAAGAAGAAGAAGAAGAAGAAGAGAAGAAGAAGAAGAAGAAGAAAAGGAAGAAGAGAACGTAGAAGAAGAAGATGATGATGATGAAGAAAAAGAAGAAGAGGAGGAGGAAGAAGGAGAAGATTATGAGGATGATGTTGAAGAAGAAGAAGTAGAAGAAAAGAAGAAGAAGAAGGTGAAGAAGAAGAAGAAGAAGAAGAAGAAGAAGAAAAAGTAGATGAAGTAAAAGAAGGCGAAGAAGAAGATAGAGGACGAGGAGGGGATGAAGAAGTAGGAGGAGGAGGAGGAGGAGGAGGAGGAGAAGAAGAAGAAGAAGAAGAAGAAGTAGAAGAAAAAGAGGAAGAAGAGGATGACGAAGAAAAAGAAGAAGATTGTGGAGAACGAGAAAAGAAGTAGTAGTAGAGGAAGAAGAAAAAGTAATAATTGAAGAAGAAGTACATAAAGAAGGAGCAGATGAAGGAAAGGAGGAGGAGAAGCAGAAGAATAAGTTGGAGAAAAAGAAGAAGAAGTAGAAGATGAAGAAGGAGAAGAAGAAGAAGAAGAAGAAGAAGAAGAAGAGGAAGAAGAAGGAAGAAGAAGAAGAAGAAGAAGGAAAAGAAGAAGAAGAGGAAGAAAATTAAGAAGTCGAAGAAGAAGTCGAACAAGAAGAAGAAGAGATGATTAACAAGAAGAAGTGGAAGAAGATGAAAAAGAGGAAGAAGATGAAGAAGAAGAAGAAGAAGAAGACAAGAACAAGAACAAGAACAAGAAGAAGGAAAAGAAGAGCGAGAAGAAGAAGACACAGAATAAGGAGAAGAAGAAGAAGATGATGATGAAGAAGAAGTAGAAGGTTAAGAAGTAGAAAAAGAAGTAGGATAAGTAGAAGAAGAAGAAGAAGAAGAAGAAGAAAAAGAAAAAGGATAAGAAGATGAAGAAGAATAAGATAGAGGAGGAGGCGAACATGCAGAAGGAGTAGAAGAAGAAGAAGATGGAAAAGAAGAAAAAGAAAAAGAAAAAGAAGAAAAAGAAGGCGAAGAAAAAGGAGTAAGAGTAGCAAAATATGAGAAAATTGAAGGAGAAGAAAGAAATGGAGGAGGACGAGAAGAAGAAGTTAAGAGAAGAAGAAGAAGAAGAAGAAGAAGAAAATGATTAAGAAGAGAAAGAAGAAAAAGATGGAGAAAAATAAGAAGATGAAGAAGAAGAAAAAAAGAAGAAGAAGAAAAAGTAAAGAGGGACAAGAAAAGAAAAAAAAAGTAGTAGTAGTAGAAGAAGAAGAAGAAGAAGTAGAAGATGAAGAAGTAAAACAAGAAGAAGTAGAAGATGAAGTAGGAGGAGAAGAAGAAAAAAGAAAAACAAGAAAGAAGAAGAAAAAGAAGAAAAAGTAGACGAAAAAGAAGATGAAGGTGGAGTTGAGGAAGAAGAAGAAGATGGATGAAGAGAAGAAGATAAGAATAAGAAGAAGAAGAAGAAGAAAAAGAGGAAGATGAAAGGATGAAGAAGAAGAAGATGAAGATGAAGAAGAAGAGGAAAAAGAAGAGGGAGAAGAAGACGAAGAGGTAGTGGAACAAGGAAGAAGATAAACTAAGAGGAAGAAGAAGAGAAAAAAGTAGAAGAAGGAGAAGAAGAAGTAGAAGAAGAAAAAGATGAAGGAGAAGAGATGGAGATGAAGAAGAAGAAGAAGATGAAGAAGAAGGACCAAAACAAGACGAAAATGAAAAAGAAGAAGAAGATGATGAAAGAAAAAGAAGAAAAAGAAGTAGAAGAAGAAGAAGAAGAAGATAAGAATAGGAGAAGTATAGGAAGAATATTAAAAGATGGGGAAGTGGAAGAACAAGAAGAAGAAGAAGAACAAGAAGAAGAAGTAGTAGAAGAAGTAGTGGAAGGAGAAGTAAAAAAAGTGGAAGAAGAAGAAGAAGAAGAACAAGAAGGAGTAGATTAAGAAGAAGATGAAAATGAAGAACAAGAAGAAGAAGAAGAAGAAAAAGAAGAAGAAGTAGTGGTAGAAGAAGAAGAAGTAGTAGTAGAAGGAGAAGTAGAAGAAGAAGAAGATGATGAAAAAGAAGAGAAAAGGAAGAAGAAGAAGAAGAAGAAGAAGAAGAAGAAGAAGAACAAGAACAAGAACAGGAACAAGAACAAGAACATGAAGTAGAAGAGGAATAAAAAGAAGAAGAAGAAGGAGAAGAAGAAGAAGAAGAAGAAGAAGAAGAAGAAGAAGAAAGAAGAAGAGAAGAAGAAGAAGGAGGAGTTGGTT
>JAIUJO010003442.1:0-2500 GCA_023846275.1 Vanilla planifolia | reverse complement strand
AGAAGAAGAAGTAGGAGGAGTAGAAGAAGGAGAGGATGAAGAAAGAGAAAAAGATGGAGGAGAACAAAGAGACGAAGAAGGAGGAGAACAAAGAGACGAAGAAGAAGAAGAAGGAGAAGGAGAAGAAGAAGGAGGAGAAAAGAAGAAGGAGGAGAATAAGAAGAAGAACAAGAAGAAGAAGTAGGAGAAGAAGGTAAAGAAGAAGAAGAAGAAGAAGGAGAAGAAGAGAAGGAGAAAAAGAAGGAGAAGGAGAAGAAGAAGAAGAAGAAGATGGAGAAGAAGTAGAAGAAGAAGAAGAAGAAGGAGAAGAAGAAGAAGAAGAAAAAGGATAAGAAGAAGGAGAAAAGAAGATGGAGAAGTAGGAGAAGAAGGAGAAGAAGAAGAAGAAGAAGTAGAAGAAGAAGAATGAGAAGAAGTAGAAGAAGAGAGGAAGAAGAAGAAGGAGAAGAAGAAGAAGAAGAAGGAGAAGAAGAAGGGGAAGAAGGAGAAGAAGAGGAAGAAGATGAAGAAGAAGAAGAAGGAGAAGAAGAAGAAGAAGAAGGAGAAGGAGAAGAAGGATAAGAAGAAGAAGAAGGAGGAGAAGAAAAAGGAGAAGGAGAAGAAGAAGTAGAAGGAGAAGAAGAAAAGAAGAAGAAGAAGAAGAATAAAGAGAAGAAAAAAAGAGGAGAAGAAGAAAGAGAAGAAGAAGAAGTAGGGGAAGAAGAGGAAGAATAAAAAGGAGAAGGAGAAGAAGAAGGAGATGAAGAAGGAGAAGAAGAAGGAGAAGAAGGAGAAGAAGAAGAAGAAAAGAAGGAGAAGAAGAAGAAGAAAAGAAGGAGAAGAAGAAGAAGAAGAAGAAGAAGAAGAAGGAGAAGAAGAAAGAGAACAAGAAGAAGGAGAAGATGAAGAAGAATGAGATGAAGGAGAAGAAGGAGAAGAAGGAGAAGAAGAAGAGGAAGAAGAAGAAGAAGGTGGAGAAATTGAAGAAGAAGAAGGAGAAGAAGAAGGAGAAGAAGAAGAAGAAGCAGAAGAAGAAGGAGAAGAAGAAGAGAAGAAGAAGGAGAAGAAGGGAAAGAACAAGAAGAAGAAGACGAAGAAGAAGAAGGAGAAGAAGAAGGAGAAGAAGAAGAAGAAGAAGGAGAAGAAGAAAGAGAAAAAGAAGAAGAAGAAGAAGAAGTAGAAGAAGAACAAGAAGCAGAAGAAGGAGAAGAATTAGAAAAACAAGAAGAAGGGGTAGAAGAAAAAGAAGAAGGAAAAAGAGAAGAAGGAGAAGAAGAGAAGAAGAAGAAGAAGAAGAAGGAGGAGAGAGAAGAAGAAGAAGAAGAAGAAGAAGGAAGAAGAAGAAAAGAAGAAGAAGAAGGAAGAAGAAGAAGAAGGAGAAGGAAGAGAAGAAGGAGAAGGAGAAGAAAAGTAGAAGAAGAAGAAGAGAAGAAGAAGAAGGAGAGAAGAGAAGGAGAAGAAGGAGGAGGAGAAGAAGAGGAGGAGAAGAAGATGTAAGAGGAGAAGAAGGAAAAGAAGAAAAGAAAAAGAAGAAGAAGAAGAAGAAGAAGAGAAGAAGAAGAAGAAGAAGACGGAGAAGAAGATGAAGCAGAAGAAGAGGAAGAAGCAGAAGAAGAAGAAGAGAAGAAGAGAGAAGGAGAAGGAGAAGAAGAAGAAGAGGAAGAAGAAGAAGATGGAGAAGAAGAAGAAGAAGAGAGAAGAAGAAGGTGAAGGAGAAGATGAAGAAGGTAGGAGAAAGAGAAGAAGAAGAAGGAGAAGGATAAGAAGAAGAAGAAGGGGAAGAAGAAGAAGAAGAAGAAGAGAGAAGAAGAAGAAGAAGGAAGAAGAAGAAGAAGAAGATAGAAGAAGAAGTAGAAGAGAAGAAGAAGAGAATAAAGAAGAAGAGAAGACAAGAAGAAGAAGAGAAGAAGAATGAAGAGAAGAGAAGAAGAGAAGTAGAAGAAGAAGAGTTGAAGAAGAAGAGGATGCAGATGTAGAAGATGAGAGTAGGATGAAGAGTTGAAGAGTTGAGATGATGATGAAGGTGAAGGTGTAGATTAGTAGAAGGTGAAGTAGAAGGAGTGAAGTATGTTGTAGAGAGGTGTTGTTGATGAAGTTGTTGGAGGTAGTTGATGTGGTGTTGTTGATGGTAGATAGGTGTTGGTAGGATGTAGTGGTGTAGTTGGTGATAGTAGTTGTAGGTGTTGTTGGTGTAGATGTGTTGGTGTTGTTGTTGTTGTTGTTGGTGGGTGTTGGAGAGTGATGTTGTGTGGTTGGTAGTTGTTGGTGTAGTTGTTGGTGTTGTTGGTGTTGGGTTTGGTTGTTGTTGGTGTTGTTGGTTGGTTAGTTGTGTTGTAGATGTGTTGTGTAGTTGTTGGTGTTGTTGTTGGTGTTGTGGTGTCTGTTGGTGTGTTGTTGTTGTTGTTGTGGTTGTTGGAGTAGGTGTTGAGTGTTGTGTGTTGTTGTTGGTGTTTTTGTTGTTGGTGTTGTTGTTGTTGTTGTGTTGTTGTTGGTGTTGTTGGTGTTGCAGAGCGAGGGGAAG
>JAIUJO010001062.1:10000-20000 GCA_023846275.1 Vanilla planifolia | reverse complement strand
ATTTTTCTCTTGTCCTTGTTCTCCTTCTTCTTCTTCTTCTTCTTCTTCTTCTACTACTTCTTTTTCTTCTTCTTGTCCTTCTTCCTCTTCCACTTCTCCTCATCCTCCTTCTTCTTCGTCTACTTCTTCTTCTTCTTATCTTTCATCTTTTTCATTTTATTCTTCTTCTTCTTTTTCTGCTTCTTCATCTCCTTAATCTTCTTCTTCTTCTCGTTCTTCTTCTTCTCTTTCTTCATCTTCTTCTTCTTTTCCATTATCTTCTTCTTCTTCTTCTTCTTCTTCTTGTTCTATTTCTTCTCCTTCTCGATCTTTTTCTTCTTCTACTTCTTCTTCATCTTCTTCTTCTTTTTCTTCATCTTCTCCTCCTCCTCCTCCTCTTCGCCCTTCTGCTTTTGCTCATTCTTCTTGATGTTCTTCTTCTTCTTCTATTTCTTCTTTTTCTTCTTCTTCTTCTCCTCCTTCTTCATCTTATTCTTCTTCTTTTTTCTCCACTTTCTACTTCTTTTCTTCATCTCCTTCTCCAACTTCTTTTTCTTCTTCTCCGTTGTCTTCTTATTTTTCTTCTTGTTTTTGTTTCTTCTTTTTCTTCTTCTCCTTTTTTTCTTCTTCATCAACTTCTTCTTTTCTTTCTTCTTCTTCTTCCTCTTCTTCATCTCCTTCTACTTCTTATTCTTCTTCTTCTCCATCTTCTTCTTCTTCTTCTTCTCCTCCTCCTCTTTCATCAAGTTCTTCTTCTTCTTCTTCTTCTCCTTCTTCTTCTTCTTCTTCTACTTCTTCTTCTTCTTTTTCTTCTTCCTACCCATATTGCTCCTTATTATACTCCTACGACACAGTGTGGTGAATCTTTCGAAAAAACTATGCTACTTGACACAAATTCCATTATTCATCCAATATATAAATATATTATCCCTACTTCAAACACATTTGAAGAAACTGTTCATAAACTATTAGAACCCTTATATTCAGCCGATCCCCTTAAATGGTTTAATAAATCTCCTCGATATTGTTCTATTGAACTCTTAGAATAATACAAAAATATCATTATACGTGTTAATAGTATAATGGTAACACCCCTAGACAAACAAGAATTTAACAGTCAAATACAAGAACTGTTAACTTTAAAATTAATGTAAAAAAGCCATAGCCCTCATTCTTCTCCTACTTTCATAGTAAGAAATCATGTTGTTATTAAAAGAGCAAAAGATCGTAATGGCTATAAACTATCGAAGGCTAAATTCCTATACAAAATTCGATGGCTAATTCATCCCAACTGCTGAGCACGTAATTAAACAAATTAAAGGTGCAAAATACTATAGCAAATTTGATGCCAAGTCTTGTTTTGGTAGATAAAACTTGCAAATCTAATATCTATAGAGCTAACAACTTTTAGTTGTCCTCAAGGACATTACGAATGGTTAGTTATGTCATTTGGATTAAAGAATGCAATTCAAAAATTCCAGAAATGGATTAATTATATTTTTGGACATTTACCTTATGTAGTAGCATATATAGATGATATTCTTGGTTTTTCTTCTACTGAAGAAGAACATAAAGATCATCTCTTGCATGTTATTAAGCTAAAGCTAAATCATGGAATTATTCTAAGTCCAAAGACAATTGAACTATTTAAGACTGAAATTGATTTTCTTGGGAAACAAATAAAAAATGGTCAAATACAATTACAAGATCATATATATACCAAGGTTAAGGAATTTCCTAAAAACTTTACTAGTTTAGAGCAACTACAAAGTTTTTTAGGCCTCCTAAATTACGGACAAAAATTTATACCAAACCTCTCTTCAAAAATTAAAGATTTACAAAATAAATTAGCTACTGAACAAGCAAAATACAAAAAGCCTAATGGTGAACAACCACGAAGATGGAATACAGATAAAATACCTATTTCCTTAAATTTTGAAGAACAAAAGAAAATAAAACAAATCAAAGAATTTGTCACAAAAAAACAAATTCTTCATTTTCCAACATAAGATGAACATATTATTTTACAAATTGATACCTCAGACTTATTTTGGTCTGGAGTATTAGTTACAAATACCTATGACATAATAGCATATGCTTTGAGAAAATTTACAAAACCCCAAAGGAAATACTCCACTTATGATAAAGAATTATTGGCTATAAAACTAGCCATAAAAAGTCTAAAAATCTATCTTCTCCATAGAGAATTCACTATAGAAATCGATAACAAATCAGTAGCACAATTTTTGCAGAACAAGACAATGCACAATCCAGAAGAAAATTTAAGATGCATACGTCTTGCTCTTTATTTGGAAATTTTTAATTATACTGTTAAATATATTCCTGGTTTTACTAACGTAATTACTGATTTTCTTAGTAGACCATGAACGAAGAAGAACTTATTTTCCTTAGATCCTTTGTAGATAAAATGAATAGATCTGGAGAATTTATTGAAATCATTTCGAAAAAAGCAAAAGCCCAGGAAACCACTCAACAAGTGGAAAGTTTGTCTAAAGCCCAACAGGTAGAAACTAAAAAAGCCCAACAGGCAGAAACTCTACAAGCCCAACAGGCAGAAAGTTCCCACAAAACTCAACAAATCAAGACCTTGGTTGGAAAGAAAAGCCAGACAGGCTTAATTAAAAAAGGAAAAACATTTGCCTCCACTATTACAAAAGACTGGTACAACAAAGCGCTAAAAGAAACCAATGCAGATTTCTATCATAGAATTAATCTTCAAGCTAATGATTGGCATTCTGCCAATTATTAGCTTACCTAGATGGAAAAGTCTTATTTGACAGAAAATCAACTCATATTAGAATATAGTTCTCATGAAAACTGCTACAAGAAACAATTAGAGCTCTTACTAATAAGATTGACTACTTCCCAATGAACTGCCTTATTAACAATAGAAGAGGAGCTGAGAAATAGAGAACCTCTAGCAAACATCTTTTCCACAATCCAAACAACAGATCTGATTCACTTCAGTATCAAAGATTTCTTGACTCTCTTACATCAGTTGAACATCAAAATAGATGAAGTCCAAAAACTTGAAGCAGAAGCAATTGTTCAAGAAATGATACAACTTTATCAACAAAATATCCTAGACGAAGAAAAACTAGTCTTTTTCTTCCAACAACTAGAAGAAACTCATGTCAAGCATCTCTTTTTAAATCAAGAGGTATTTTATTATATATCCTCTGAAAATCCTCGAATTATTGCCTGTTTCAACGAAATTCCCAAATATCAACAACAACTATGCAAGGGAATTGTTCATGAAGTCTATGTCAACACAACACATCTAGAACACTATTCAGGTTTTATTCCAAAGATATGCAAAAATAGCCTCTCTGCCTATGCCAGCAAATTCTCTACAATATTTGTCTTTAGAATATGGTCAATCTGGGAAGAACAAGACTACATGAATCTATATTCTACAGCTCAGGTATGGATGCTAATTCGAAATACGGATGCTCCTCCTATTTTACAAGACTTTAATGCTAATATCTTCAATGAAGACATATCAAGGAAACAAGTTGCTTCAGAATTTTTTCAAAAGATTACATTTAATGCCAAATACTTTGCAAAAAAAGTTCTTTGTGGAAAATCAGTTGTGTTGTTAGACACATTGGCTCCCGAAACAGAAGAGTGTTCTTGCAAAGAACAAAAAGTAAAAAACTTCTCAAAGTCTTTAAAGTTAGGAAAAATTGGACAAGCAGCCAGAGAAGAATATTATAAAGACTATGACACAGGAGAGCAAGATCAAGATAATACACAAGATGACGATACAATGGAGGCACTTGCCCTTACTGATTAAAAAGCGTGGTGGACCCCAAAATTCAGGCGCACTACTAAGAGGAAGAGATACATGACCCAAAGTAGAACACACTACAAAAGAAGAAAAACGTTTTTCAAAAGAAAGATGTTGTTGACCACCAGCCATTTCTTACTTAGGCTCGAAGAAACTTCAGCTTATAAATAGGTCATCTCTCCAAACTAGGGGGTGTCGAGAAAAATACTCTGGTGTATTTTAAGTGTGTTTATGTGCTCTCTGTAGTTTGCTCTAGTTTTCTCTCTTGTTTGAAGTTCTGTAAAGTTTGTGCGTGCCACTGTAAATTGGTATCAGAGCCAGCAGTGCTTACATTCTATAAGTTTTATATATCTTATAAAGTTTATGTTTTGTCTATGATCAGTATGTGTAGCTAAACTTTTACCTTTGTGTTTCAATAATATCTTAGTTTGTGCAATAGGTTAGTTTTATTACAATATTTTTTACTGTAATTTTGTATTTTCTTTTCACTATGGAGTAGGAAACGAACCACAGTTGTGCTCTTATTTTATGTAGCAGTCTTACTAGTGATAGTGGTCTTTGTAAGAATCCCTAACTTCCCCCAGAAAGCCACGAGAGCCTTGCAGTTTTGGAAGAATAGATGTAGCTGAAAAATAAAGGGTCAAAACAGAAAATACAAAACAAAATAGAAAAAAGTAAGGCAGGAAACAAAATCCATTATACAAACTTAGCTATTATTATGACACAAAGACTTAAAAATATGAAAGAAATTTTAGTTCCTAACAATACTTACAACTGTCAAGTATCCAATACATAGGATTATGAACACATAATCCATTTACCTACCATAGTAGGACAAGATCCTGCCATAATAGGAATTCTAAACTTTATCGTAGATCAGTTAAAAGAAATCAAAGATAAAATTCAGAAACTCGAAGTTAATAAAAACAAAAATAATAGTATTCCTACGACTTCTACGTTCCATTACCTTGGAACAAAATTAACCAAACATTAATGGTTAAACTTAAATCTTAAGAAAAGATTATGGATTTACAACAACTAGATAAATTAGTTTATTCTAAGTTCTTAGAACTTCAAAAACAAGAATTAATTGGAGAAACTTCTAGTGAAAATCTTTATTCATATTATGAACAAAATCAACAATTAATAGATTTTTATAGATCCTAAATGGACTATAAAATTAATATAGAAAGAGGAGAAAGTAATACACTTTATCTATCAAGAACTCCTGCTTATATACCTCAATCACCTCCTCATGAAACTCCACCTCCACATACTTAAACACCCTCACCAGGATCAGAAGTCCATATGGGAGAATCACAAGGCGATAATATAGAACAAAGTCATGCAACTCCTTATTCAACTATGATAAATTATGGTAAATGCTCTGATTGGCGTACCTACCATAAAAATAAAAATAGACATCTTGAAGAAAGGAGAGATTCTTTTACATGGGCTTAACATTAAATATCGATCATATCCCCTATAAAAAAAAGAAAAGATTATTGTATAGAAAGGGCACAAAAAATAAAATGAACTATATTTATGCTTCCTCCCACTATGACTGTTGCATAATACATTCAATTTGCAACATCTTATTGGGGAGGTAATGCTTTATCTTGGTTAACAAATTTCGAAAAAAAATAATTCGCTTGAATGTCAAAACATTTTACAACAACCTGCTAAACAACCACTATAGAAATGCTAGTCTCCTTATTAGTCGCAGATTTTACAGGAGCAGAAAGGAATGAAAATAAAGATTATGAAGAAAAACTCCATAAAATGAAATTATGTGATATATGTATGTTAGATGAATTTGTAGCTACATATATAGGATACATTTATCATTTAGATAAAACTCCACAACAAGAATTTTGGATACAATGATTCTTTTCCAAAATTCTATTTCTTGGAATAACATAATATCTACTAAATATCATGAATTAATATCTTCATAAGGAACTATGAGACCCCATAACACTGGCATGCTCAGAAGAGCTTGTACAGAAGCTATGGAAAAAACTTGTGAGAATACATCTGCTTAAAAGGAAATGAGTAGAAATTTAAAATCTTCTAGAATAGGCTACAACTATTATTCCAAATTCTCAAAAGATTTAATTATGTATAAGGATGTCCTCCAGTTTATGATTGGAGAATTTTTTTAGGAAAAAGAAATTTGTTAAAAAATATAATAAAAAAAGGTAAAAAATTTTGTAGATGTTTTAAATGTAACAAAGAAGGACATTGTGCAAATGAATGCCCTGCAAACATTAAGAAAGTTTTTATCTCTAACCTAGAAGAATATCCCATCAATATTGGAACTATAGATGAAATATCTAAAGATAGCTCAGTCTATGAAATTACATCCTATTCTGACTGCACACAGTCTGAATCAGATTCCATAGAATCAAAATCTGAACAATCTTCAGATAGAAAAATAGAAGAGTCTAAAAAACTCAAAATCAATACGATTACAATAAACAAAACATTAACTAAAATAATGGTTATTCCTTTATTACCATCCTTAAAACTTTCTAAAAAAGAAAGAATATCCTCACCAGGATATACTATCTATATGAGAAAAATGATTAGATTAAAATGTTACAGAACTACCGAAATAACATTAGACCTAATCATCTTAATACCTTTTGGCTATTACGGGATAATACATAATATCCCTCATCATGCCAAAGAAAATATTTTTATTACTCATGGGATAATAGAACCCATGACTTACCAAGCTCCTACACTCTTAATAAAAAATACTAGTTTGGAAGATTGGGATTATCTCATCAGACCAAACGATGTAATAGGAACATTAGTTATTCATAAATATAAGAATTTTCCTATAATAACATCTCAAAATAGTAATAGATAATTCAGAAAACTCCTCTGAAAAATACAGAGAGTTTAGAATCATGATGAACACAATTACTTCTAAAGAAATAAATACTACAGAAGTACATGATAGTATAGGAGAACAATTTGAAATATCTGATGAAGACTTAGAAAAATAATCCATCTTCCTGACTTTGAAGATGTTAGTATTCATGCATTAGTTGATACTGGAGCTGAAGAAATAAAATCAGTTAGAATCAATATAAACATAATTACTTCTTAAGAAATAAATACTATAGAACTACATGATAGTATAGGGGAGCAATTTGAAATATCTGTTGAAGACTTAGAAAAATTAAAAGAGGCTATAACTCATGGAGAAAAACATGAGATTTATAAATACCCTTCTTTTAAATCTCATTTTTTAAATAAATACACTTATCTTTTCGAGCGAATGCAAGGAAATATAGAATTAAAAGGAGATCATGATTTAACATCCATTAGCCTTCTTAACAAAAACAAAATAGAAAAATTAAAAAGCAAATATCCAAAAATAAAATACCTATACATAGGTATGATACAACTAAAAATCACTGCTCTATTTCTAAGTTGAATAGATACACCTATAATGATCGTTTGCATGGACAAACGAATTATTAACAATCCTTTAAGTAGCATTATTGGAGGAGCCAAATCCAATCTTGCTAACAAACTATTTGGAATCAATATTCATCCTTATTTTTGTATAAGTTTAGAAGACCAAAATGTCAAAAAAACTTATACATTATCAATAAGTCTTAAAGGTATACAACTATCACCTGGATCAAAAATTATAGGAATACAATGGGAACATTGTATGGCCCTGAATGATACTTCTACTTTCAGATCCATCACTCTGAATAATTTTGTAAAACTCTTCAATGTTGGAATTGGAAAAACCATACAACCAAAAGTTGTAGATATTAGATACCTAAAACTACATACTGATATACAGCTTTTTTTAAAACCTTAAAACCTATGGTTCAAGTACCTGTTCAATACTTTATTTCCTCAGTAATACAATCTCAACAGTTATAAAAAATCCTATCACTCGAACATCTTCTTCCCTAAACCTTCCAAGACATTATGAAAAGGTGAATCCTCTGAATCCATAGACCCCAGACCAAGTATTCATATTCCAGTACAAGATCCGATAGAAGGACGTACACTATGCCTTCTTGAAAGTAAAAAATCTATTCCTCCTCCTTAATGGATTTAAAGAAAAAAGCCCAATTACATATTTATCTTCCTATCACAATCCATCTTTCTGACTTCGAAGATGTTACTACTCATGCATTAGTTGATACTAGAGCTAAAGAAATAAAATCCATTAGAATTAATATGAACACAATTACTTTTGAAGAAATAAATACTACAGAACTACATGATAGTATAGGAGAACAATTTGAAATATCTATTGAAGACTTAAAAAAATTAAAAGAGGTTATACCTCATGGAGAAAAACATGAGATTTATAAAGCCCCTTCTTTTAAATCTCGTTTATTAAATAAACACACTTATATTTTCGAGCGAATGCAAGGAAATATAGAATTAAAAGGAGACGATGATTTAACATCCATTAGCCTTGTTAACAAAAACAAAATAGACAAATTAAAAAACAAATATCAAAAAATGAAATACCTACACATAGGTATGATACAACTAAAAATCACTGCTCTATTCCGAAGTGGAATAGATACACCTATAATGATAGTTTGCATGGACAAACGAATTATTAACAATCTTTTAAGTAGCATTATCAGAGGAGCCAAATCTAATCTTGCTAATAGACTATATGGAACCAATATCCATCCTGATTTTTGTATAAGTTTAGAAGACCAAAAATATCAAAATAACTTGTACATTATCAATAAGCCTTAAGGTATACAACTATTACCTGGATAAAAAATTATAGGAATACAATGGGAACATTGTATGGCCCTAAATGATACTTCCACTTTCAGATCCATCACTCTGAATAATTTTGTAAAACTCTTCAATGTTGGAATTTGAAAAACCATACAACCAAAAGTTGTAGATATTAGACACCTAAAAGTAGATACTGATATATAGCTTTTTGTTAAAACCTAAGGTTCAAATACCTGTTGAATACTTTATTGCCTCTGATAATACGATCTCAATAGTTATAAAAAATCCTACCACTCAAACATCTTCTTCCCTAAACCTTCCAAGACATTATGAAGAAGGTGAATCCTCTAAAACCATAGACCCTAGACCAAGTATTCATATTCCGATACAAGATCCCATAGAAGGACGTTCACTACGCCTTCTCGAAAGTAAAAAATCTATTCCTCCTCCTTAATGGATTTAAAGAAGAAAGCCCAATTACATATTTATCTTCCTATCAAAATCCATCTTCCTGACTTCAAAGATGTTACTATTTATGCATTAGTTGATACTGGGCTGAAGCTAGTTTATTGCAACAAGTCTTTATTCCCAAACAATTTTGGTTGCCTTTAGATACCAAAACATCTCTTACTGATTTTACGGGACGACAAGTCCCTGTTACGCATAAGGATGCTATCCTTGTCATTTCCATCCCAGATATTCATAATAATCTTACTACTTACAAATTTAACTGTGTTACTTCCCTTAGCATTTAATACCAATTGTCTAATTGGCATCAATAACGTTCGTCATTTTTTCCTTTCAACACTCACCTCTTCACTTTTGATGGACATACCGTTCCTCGCATACTTTTTCCTGTCGATATTGCTCCTTATTATACTCTCATAACACAGCATGGTGAATCTTCCCCAAAAACTATGCTAGTTGACACAAATTCCATTATTCATCCCATATATACATATAATATCCCTACTTCAAACACATTTGAAGAAACTATTCATAAACTATTAGAACCCTTATATTCAGCCGATCCCCTTAAATGGTTTGATAAATCTCCTCGATATTGTTCTATTGAACTCTTAAAAAAATACAAAAATATCAATATACGTGTTAATAGTATAATGGTAACACCCCTAGACAGGCAAGAATTTAACAGTCAAATACAAGAACTGTTAACTTTAAATTTAATACTAAAAAACCATAGCCCTCATTCTTCTCCTGCTTCTCCTGCATTCATAATAAGAAATCATGCTGAGATTAAAAGAGCAAAAGCTCATATGGTTATAAACTATCGAAAGCTAAATTTCTATACAAAATTTGATGGCTATTTCATCTCAAATGTTGAGCACCAAATTAAACAAATTCAAGGTGCAAAATACTATAGCAAATTTGATGCCAAGTCTAGATTTTGGAAGATCAAACTTGTAAATCAACCATCTATAGATATAACAGCTTTTAGTTGTC
>JAIUJO010003269.1:27500-30000 GCA_023846275.1 Vanilla planifolia | reverse complement strand
GAAGCAGAAGAAGAAGAAGAAGAAGAAGAAGAAGAAGAAGAAGAAGAAGAAGAAGAAGAAGAAGAGGAAGAAGAAGATGATGAAGAAGAAGATGAGGAAGAAGAAGAAGAAGAAGAAGAAGAAGAAGAAGAAGAAGAAGAATAGGAAGAAGAAGAAGAAGGAGAAGAAGGAGGTGAAGAAGGAGAAGTAAGAGAAGAAGAAGAAGAAGAAGATGGAGGAGAAGAAGAAGGAGAAGAAGAATAAGAAGAAGTAGGAGAAGAAGAAGAACAAGAAGGAGATGGAGAAGGAGAAAGAGAAGAAGAAGGGGAAGAGCAAGGAGAAGGAGAAGGAAGGACAAGAAGAAGAAGAAGAAGCAGTAGGAGAAGAAGATGGAGAAGAAGAGGAAGAAAAAGGATATGGAGAAGAAGAAGAAGAAGATGATGAAGAAGAAGAAAAAGAAGAATAAGAAGACAAAGAAGAAGAAGAAGAAGAAGAAGATGGAGAAGAAGAAGGAGAAGAAGGAGTAGTAGAATAATAAGGAGAAAAAGAAGAAGAAGAAGAAGAAGCATAAGAAGAAGAAGAGGAAGAAGAAGAAGATGAAAAGGAAGGAGAAGAAGAAGATGACGGAGAGGAAGAACAAGAAAGGGATGAAGGAGTAGAAGAAGAAGAAGAAGAAGAAGAAGAAGAAGATGAAGAAGAAGGCGAAGAAGAAGAAGCAAAAGACAAGGAGAAGAAGGAGAAGAAGAAGAAGAAAAAAAGAAGAAAAAAAAACGAGAAGAAGTAGAAGAAGAAGAAAAAGAAGAAGAGAAAGAAGTAGAAGAAGAAGAAGGAGAAGAAGAAGTAAAAGAAGAAAAAGAAGAAGAAGAAGAGGAAAAAGAATAAGAAGAAGAAAGGGAAGGAGTAGAAGAAAAAGGAGAAGATGATGACGAAGACGAAGAGGAAGAAGAAGAAGAAGAAGGAGTAAAAGAACGAGGAAGAGGAGAAGAAGAAGGAGACGAAGAAAGAGAAGAATGAGAGGAAGAGGAAGAATGGAAAGAAGAAGTGAAAGAAGAAGAAGAAGAAGGAGAAATGGAAGATGGAGGAGGCAGACAAGGAGTAGGAGAAGAAGAAGAAGAAAAGGAAGAAGGAGATGAAGATCAAGAAGGAGAAGGAGAAGAAAAAGAAGAGGAGGAAGAAGAAAAAGTAGTAGTAGAAGAAGAAGAAGAAGAAAAAGAAGAAGAACAACAAAGAGAATAGAAGAAGGAGATGGTAAAGAAGAAGGTGAAGAAGAACAAGAAGAAGAAGAAGAGGGAAGAGAACAAGAACAAGAAGAAAAGAAAAACATGAAGAAGAGATGAAAAACAAGAAGTAGAAGAGGAAGAAGAAGAAAGCGAAGAAGAAGAATGCGAAGAAGAAGAAGAAGAAGAAGAATAGGAGGAAGAAAAAGAAGAAGAGGAGGGTGAAGAAGAAAAAGAAGTGGAGGAAGAATAAGAAGAAGATGAAGCAGAAGTAGAATAGGCGAAATAAGAAGAAGAAGAAAAAGAAGAAGAAGAAGAAGTAGAAGAAAATGAAGAAGAAAAAGACAAAAGAGAAGAAAAAGACGAAGGTGAAGAAGAGGAATAAAAAGTAGAAAAAGAAGAAGAAGAAGAAGAAGAAGAAGAAGAAAAAAAAGTAGAAGAAGATGATGAAGAAGAAGAGGAAGAAGAAGTGGAAGAATAAGAGGAAGAAGAGGCTGAAGAAGAAGACGAGGAAGAAGAAAAAGAAGTTGAAGAAGAAGAAGAAGACATAGAAGAAGAAGAAGACGAAAAAGAAGAAGAAGACGAAGAAGAAGAAGACCAAGAAGAAGAAGACGAAGAAGAAGAAGAAGAAGAAGACAAAGAAGAAGATGTAGAAGAAGATGTAGAAGAAGAAGAAGAGGAAGAACTAGAAAAAGAAAAAGAAGAACAAGAAGAAGAACAAGAAAAACAACAACAAGGACAAGAAGAGAAAGCAACAGCAAAAGAAGAAGAAGAATGAGAAGAAGGAGAAGAAGAAGTAGAAGGAGAAGAAGAAGATGAAAAAGAAGTATAAGAAGAATAAGGAGAAGGAGAAGCAGAAGACGAAGAAGAAGTGGAAGAAGAAGAAGAAGAAGAAAAAGAAAAAAAAAAGAAGGACAAGGAGAAGAAGAAGGACGAGAAGAAGAAGAAGGCGAAGATGGAGAAGAAGGAGAAGGAGAAGAAGGAGAAGATGGAGAAGAAGGAGAAAGAGAAGAAGATGAAGAAGAAGGAGGAGTAGAAGAAGAAGGAGAAGAGGAAGAAGAAGAAGAAGAAGAGGAAGAAGGAGAAGATGGAGAAGAAGAAGAAGAAGGACAAGAAGGAGAAGAAGGAGAAGATGGAAAAGAAAGTTAAGAAGAAGAAGAAGAACCAAAAGAAGAAGAAGAAGAAGAACAAGAGGAAGAAGAAGGACAAGAAGAAAAACGAGAAGGAGAAGAAGAAGAAGGAGAAGAAGAAGAAAGAGAAGAAGAAGAAAAAGAAGAAGGAGAAGAATAAGCAGAAGAAGAAGA
>JAIUJO010003269.1:20000-22500 GCA_023846275.1 Vanilla planifolia | reverse complement strand
TAAGAAAGAGAAGAAGAAGAAGAAGAAGAAGAAGAAGAAGAAGGAGAAGTGGAAGAAGAAGAAGTAGAAGAAGAAGGAGAAGTGGAAGAAGAAGAAGTAGAAGAAGAAGGAGAAGAAGAAGCAGAAGAAGAAGAATAAGAAGTTGAAGAAGATGAAGATGAAGAGGAAGGAGAAGAAGAAGATGATGGAGAGGAAGAAGAAGAAGAAGATGAAGATGGAGAAGAAGTAGAAGACAAACAAGAAGAAGAAGAAGAAGAAAAAGAAGAAGACAAAGAAGAAGAAGGAGGAGAAGGAGAAGAAGAAGAAGGAGATGGAGAAGAAGAAGAAGAAGAAGAAGAAGAAGAAGAAGAAGAAGAAGGAGAAGAGGAAGAAGAAGACAAAGAAGGGTAGGAAGAATAAGAAGAAGAAGGAGAAGAAGGGCAGGAGAAGAAGAAGAAGAAGTTTTAGTAGAGGTAGTAGAAGTAGTAGTAGTAGAAGAAGAAGATGAAGAGGAGGAGGAGGAGGGCGAAGAAGAAGAAGAAGAAGGATTGGAAGAAGAGAGAGAAAGTTGAAGAAGAAGAATAGAAAAAGAAGGAGAAGAAGAAGAGAGGAGAAGAAGAAGATGAAGAGTTGAAGGAGAAGAAGAAGAAGGTGAAGAAGAAGAAGTAAAACAAGAATTATATGGAGGAGAAGAGGAAGAAGAAGAGGATGAAGAAGAAAAAGAAGAAGAAGAATAATAAGAAGAAGGAGAAGAAAAAGGGTAGGAAGCAGATTAAAACGAAGAAAAGAAGCAAAAGAATAAGAATAAGAAGAAGAAGAAGAGGCAAAATTAGAAGTAGAAGAAGAAGAAGAGCAAGAAGAAGGAGAAGAAAAAGGGTAGGAAGAAGAAGAAGAAAAAGGCGAAGAAGAAGCAGAAGAAGAAAAAGGCGAAGAAGAAGATGAAGTCGCAAAAGAAGAAGAAGAAGAAGTAGAAGTAAAACTAGTAAAAGAAGAAGAAGAAGAAGAACAAGCGGAGAAGGTGAAGGAGAAGAAGAAGAAATAGAAGAAGATGAAGAAGAAGAAGAAGAAGAAGATGATGATGATGAAGAAGAAGAAGTAGAATAGTAAGAAGAAGAAGTAAAAAAAAAAGAAGAGTAAGAAGAAGAAGTTGATGATGAAGAAGAAATAGAAGAAGATGAAGAAGTGAAAGAAGAAGATAAGGAGGAAGAAGAAAAAGAAGTAGGTAAAGAAGAAGAAGTAGATGATGATGAAGAAGAAGAAGAAGAGAAAGAAGTAGGGGAAGAATAAGAGCAAGAAGAAGAAGAAGAAGAAGAAGAAGAAGAAAAGGTGGCCAAAGAAGAAGAAGAAGAAGAAGAAAATGATGAAGAAGAATAAGAAGAAGGAAAACAAGAAGAAGAAGAAGAATGAGGAGTATAAGATGAAGAAGGAAAAGATGGAGTAGAAGTAAAAGAAATAGAAGTAGAAGAAAAAGACGAGTTAGAGAAAAAAGAACAAGAAGATGTAGAAGATGAGGAGAAGAAGATGATGATAATGATGATGAAGAAGAGTTAGAGGAAGAAGAAGAAAAGAAAGAGACGAAGAAGAAGTAGAAGAAGAAGAAGAATAAGGCCAAGAAAAAGATGATGAAGAAGAAGTAGAAGATGATCATGATTATGATGATTACGGTGAAGAAGATGAGGAATAAAAAAAAAGAAGAAGAAAAAGAGTAGCAAGAAGAAGAAGAAGCAAAAGAAGAAGAAGATTCAGAAGAAGAAGAAGAAGTTGAAGAAGAAAAGATGATGAAGAAGAAGAAGAAGAAAAAGAAGGAGGTGGAGGAGGAGAAGAAGAAGAAGAAGGAGAAGAATGGGTAGATGAACAAGAAGAAGAAGAAGAAGAGGAAAAAGAAGAAGAAGAAGAAGAAGAAGAAGATGATGAAGAAGAAGAAGAAGAAAGAGAAAGTGAAGAAGAAGAAGATGATGAAGAAGATATAGAAGAAGAAGAAGAAGAATTACAAGAGTAAGAAGACGAAGCAAAAGAAGAAGAAGAAGATGAAGAAGAAGAACGAGGAGAAGAAGAAGAAGAAGAAGGAAAATAAAAAATCCAAAGAACTAGTAGAAGAAGAAGAAGTAGAAGAAGAAGAAGAAGATGATGATGATGATGATGACGATGAAGAAGACGGAGAGGAGGCAGAACTACAAGGAGGAGGAGAAGTAGAACAAGAACAAGAATAAGAAGAAGAAGGAGACAAGAAGGGTAAGAAGAAGTAGAAGAAGGAGCAGGGGATGGAGAAGAAGAAGAATAAGAAGAAGAATGAGAAGAAGAAGAAGAAGACTAAGAAGAAGAAAAAGAAGGAGAAGAAGAAGAAGAAGAAGAAAAAGAGAAGAATATGAGGAAGAAGAAGAAGAAGAAGAAGATAGTAGAAGATGAAGAACAAGTGGAAGAAAAAGAAGGGGATGATGAAGAAGGAGGAGGAGGAGAAAAAGAAGAAGAAGAAGAAGAAGAAGAAGAAGAGCAAGAAGAAGTACAAAAAGAAGAAGAAGAA
>JAIUJO010003269.1:12500-15000 GCA_023846275.1 Vanilla planifolia | reverse complement strand
ATGGAAAAGAAGAAGAAGAAGAAGAAGAAAAAGAAGAAGAAGGTGATGATTATGAAGAAGAAGAAGAAGAATAAGAGGAAGAAGAAGAAGAAGATGAAGAAGAAGAAGATGATGACGAAGAAGATGAAGAAGATTAAGAAGAAGAAGAAGAAGAAAAGAAAGAAGAAGAAGAAGAAGTAGATGAAGAAGAACAAGATGATGAAAAGAAAGAAGAACAAGAAGTACTAGAGGAAGAAGAAGAAGAAGAAGAAGAAGGAGAAGAAGATGATCAAGAAGAAGGAGGAGAAGAAGAAAAAGAAGAATGAGGAGAAGAAGATAAAGAAGAAGAAGATGATGATGAAGAGAAAGAAGAAGAAGAAGAAGAAGAAGAAGATGAAAACGAGAAAGAAAAAGAACAAGTTAAAAAAGAAGGAGAAGATGAAGATGAATGAGAAGTAGAAGAAGAAGACATGGAGAAGAAGGAGAAGAAGAAGGAGAAGAACAAGAAGATGGAGGAAGAGGAGAAGAAGAAGAAGAAGAAGAAGAAAGAGAAGAAGAAGAGGAAGTAGAAGTTAAAGAAGAAGAGAAAAATAAGGAGGTGAAGAAGTAGAAAAAGAAGGGGTAGAATAGGAGAAAGAAGAAGAAGAAGATGAAGTAGAAGATGAAGAAGAAGAAGAAGAAGAAGAAGGAGAAGAAGAAGAAAAAGAAGATAAAGAAGAAGGAGAAGAAGAAGAAGAAGAAGAAGAAAGAGAAGGAGAAGAAGAAGTAGAAGTAGTAGTAGAAGAAGAAGAAAAGTAAGAAGAAGAATAAGGAGAAGAAGAAGTAGAAGAAGAATGAGAGGGTGAAGTAGAAAAAGAAGGGAAAAAGAAGAGAAAAAGAAGAGAAAGAAGAAGAAGAAGAAGATGAAGAAGAAGAAGAAGAAGGTGCCCAAGAAGAAGAAGAAGAGGAACACGAAGAAGGAGAGGGTGATGTAGAAAAGAAGAAGAAGAAGAAAGTAGAACCAGAAGTAAAAGAAGAAGAAGAAGAA
Organism: Vanilla planifolia; assembly: GCA_023846275.1. Classification (NCBI taxonomy): domain Eukaryota; kingdom Viridiplantae; phylum Streptophyta; class Magnoliopsida; order Asparagales; family Orchidaceae; genus Vanilla; species Vanilla planifolia. Next base: position 13,994 of record JAIUJO010003269.1, on the reverse strand, counting down.
TAAGAAGAAGACGAAGAAGAAGAAGAAGAAGAACAAGAACAAGAACAAGAACTAGAAGAATAAGAAGATGAGAAAGAAGAAGAAGAAGAAGTAGAAGAAGGAGACAAAAAAGGAGGAGGAGAAGAGGAAGAAATAGAAGGAGGAGGAGGAGAAGAAGGAGAAGAACAAGAAGGAGAAGGAGAAGAAGAAGAAGAAGAAGAAGAAGAAGAAGATGATGATGATGAAGAAGAAGGGGAAGATGAAGAAGAAGAGGAAGAACAAGAAGAAGAAGAGGGGAAGAAACATATGAGGAAGAAGTAGGGTAAGAAGAAGGAGAAGAAGAAGAAGAAGAAGAAGATGAAGAAGAAGAAGAAGAGGAGGAACAAGAAGAAGAAGTAGAAGTAGAAGATGAATAAGAGGAAAAAAAAGGAGAAAAAGAAAATGAAGGAGAAGAAGAAGAAGAATATGAAGAAGTAGAAGGAGAAGAAGAAGAAGGAGACGAAGAAGAAGAAGAAGAAGAAGAAGGAGAAGGAGAAGAAGAAGTAGTAGAAGAAGAAGAACAACAACAAGAAGATGTAGAAGAAGAAGAAGATGAAGAAGATGATGAAAAAGAAGAGGTAGAAGAAGAAGAAGGGAATGAAAAAGTACAAGAGAAGAAGAAGAAGAAGTAGAATGAGAGGAAGAAGAAGAAGAAGAAGAAGATGAAGGGGAAGAAGAAAAAGAAGCAGAAGAAGACGAAGAAAAATAGAAAGAGGAACAAGAAGAAGTATAAGAAGAAGAAGAAAAAGGAGCAAAAGAAGAAGGGGAAGAAGAAGAAGAAGTAAAAGAAGTAGGAGAAGAAGACTTAGAAGAAGAAGAAGAAGAAAATAAGAAGAAGAATGAGGGTAGTAATAATAATATTAATAATAAGATGAAGAAGAAGAAGTAATAGAGGTAGAAGTGAAAGAAGAAGGAGAAGAAGAAGAAGAAGGTGAAGGAGAAGGATAAGAAGAAGAAGAAGAACAAGAAGATGAAGGAGAAGCAGAAGTGGAAGTAGAAGAAGGAGAGGAACACAAAGATGAAGAAGACAAAGAAGAAGAAGAAGAAGAAGAAGTTGATGATGAAGGAGAAGAAGATGAAGGAGAAGAAGAATATGAAGAAGAAGAAGAAGGAGCAGAAGAAGATGCAGAAGAAAAAATGAAGAAGAAGAAGTTGTAGTAGTAGAAGAAGAATAATAAGATGTACAAGAGGATGACAGAGAAGGAGAAGTACAAGAAGAAGAAGAAAGGATAAAGATTAAGAAGAAAAAGAAGAAGAAAAAGTAAGTAGATGAATAAGAATAAGAAAAAGAAGAAGAAGAAGAAAAGAAGAACAAGAAGAAATAGAAGAAGAAATAAAATAAGAAGAAGAAAAATGATAATAAGAATAAGAAGAAGAAGAAAGAGAATAAGATGAAGAAGAAGTAGAACGAGAAGAAGATGAAGAAGGAGAAGGAAAAGAGGAAGAAGAAGAAAAAGTAGTAGAGGAGAATGAAGA
>JAIUJO010003358.1:32500-35965 GCA_023846275.1 Vanilla planifolia | reverse complement strand
GGCAAGGAAGAAGAAGAAGAAGAAGAAGAAGAGGAATTGGAAGACGATGAAGAAGAAGAAGCAGAGGAAGAGGAAGAAGAAGAAGAAGAAGAAGTAGAAGGAGAAAAAGATGAAGGAGAATAAGAAGAAGAAAAAGCAGTGGGAGAGGAGCAAGAAGAAGAAGAAAAAGAAGAAGGAGAAGAAGAAATGGAAGAAGTAGAGGAAGAAGAAATGAAGAAGAAGACTAAGAAGTAGAAGAAGAAAAAGAAGAAGAAGAATAGGAAAAAGATGTAGAAGAAGAAGAAGATGATGATGAAGTGGAAGAAGAAGAAGAGGAAGAAGAAGAAGAAGGAGGAGAAGAAGAGAAAGAATAAGAAGAAGAATAAGAAGAAGAAGAAGATGGAGAAGAAGAAGAAGAGGAAGGATGAGGAGAAGAAGAAGAAGAAGAAGAAGAAGTAAAATAAGTAGAAGTAGTAGAAGAAGAAGAAGAAGAAGAAGAAGTAGAAGTAGAAGAAGAAGAAGAAGAAGGAGATGAAGAAGGAGAAAAAGATTGAGAAGAAGAAGGAGAACTAGATGAAGAAGAGGAAGTGGAAGAAAAAGAGAAAGTAGAGGAAGAAGAAGAAGAAGAAGAAGAAAAAGAAGTAGAAGAATAAGAACAAAAATAGAAGAAGAAGAAGAAAAAGAAGGAGAAGAAGAAGGAAAAGAAGGAGAAGAAGGAGTAAAAGAGGAAGAAGAAGAAGGAGAAGACAGAGAAGAAACAGAGGAAGAAGAAAAGGAAGAGGAAGAAGAACAAGAAGATGGAGAAGTAGAAGAAGAAGGAGAAGAAGAAGTGGGGGATAACGAGGTGGACGAAGAGGAAGAAGGGTAAGAAGAGTGGAACAATAAGAAGAAGAAGAAGAAGAGAAGGAAGAAGAAAAAGGAGAAAGAGAAGAAGAATAAGAAGAAGATGAGGAACAAGAAGAAGAAAGAGAAAAAGAGGTAGAAGAAGATTAAGAAGAAGATTAAGAAGAAGAAAACAAAGAAGAAGAAGACGAAAAAGAAGAAGTAGAAAAAGAAGATGTAGAACAAGGTGAAAAAGAAGACCAAAAAGAGGAAGAAGAAGAAGAAGAAGAAAATGAAGAGGATGAAGAAGAAGTTGAAGAAGGAGAAGAAACAGAAAAACAAGAGGAAGAAGAAGAGGAAGGAGAGGAGGAAGAAGATCAAGTAAAAGAAGAAGAAAAAGAGGAAGAAGAAGAAGAAGAAGAAAAAGAAGATGGAGAAGAAGAAGGAGAAGAAGTTGAAAAAGAAGAAAAGGAAGAAGGAGAAGAAGACGAAGAAGAAGAAGAACAAGAACAAGAAGAAAGAGAAGAATATGAGGAAGAAGAAGAAGATGGGGAGGAGAGGGAAGAAGAGGAAGAAAAGGAAGAAATAGTTGAAGTAGTAGAAGAGGAAGAAGAAGAAGAAGAAGAAGAAAAATAAAAAGAGGAAGAAGAAAAAGAAGAAGAAGAAGAAGAAGAAGAAGAAGAAGAAGAATATTAAGATGAAGAAGAAGAAGAGGAGGAACAAGAAGATGATGAAGAAGAAGAAGAAGAAGATGAGGAAGAAGAAGAAGAATAATAACAAGAAGGCGAATAGGACGAAGAAGAAAAGGAAGAGGAAGAAGAGAAAGAAGACGAAGAGGAAGAGGAAGAGGAAGAAGAAGAAGAAGAAAAAGAAGAAGAAGGAATAGAAGAAGAAGAATAAGAAGAAGAAGAAGATGACATAGAAGAAGATGAAGAGGAGGAAGAAAAAGAAGAAGATGAAGAAGATGAAGAAGATGAAGAAAAGAAGAAGTGGAAGAAGAAAAAGGAGAAGTAGTAGAGGAAGAAGAAGAAGAAGAAGAAGAAGAAGAAGAAGAAGAAGAAGTAGTAGAAGAAGAAGAAGAAGATGATGAGAATAAGAAGATGGAGAAGAAGATGAAGATGAATAAGGAAAAGTGGGAGAAGAAGAAGAAGTGGAAGGAGAGGAAGATGAAGATGAAGAAGAAGAGAAAGAAGAAAAATAAAAGTAGAAGGAGAAAAAGAAGAAGAAGAAGAAGAACAAGTAGTAGTAGTAGAAGAAAAAGAAGAAAAGAAGAAGAGCATTAGTAAAAGAAGAAGAAGAAGAAGAAGATGAAGAAGATGAATAAAAAGAAGAAGATGATGAAGAAGAAGAAGTAGAAGAAAACAAAGAAGAAGAGAATGATGAAGAAGAAGAAGAGGAGAAAGTTCTAGAAGAAGAAGATGTAGTTGAAGTAGTAGTAGTAGTAAAAGAAGAAGAAGAATAAGAAGGAAAAGAAGAAGACGAAGAAGAAGGAGCAGAAGAAGAAGAAGAAGAAGAAGATGATGATGATGATGATCATGATAATGAAAAATAATAAGAAGAAAAAACTAAGAAAAAGAATAAGAAGAAGAAGAAGAAGAAGAAGAAGTTGAAGGAGAAGAAATAGAAAAAGAGGAGGGAGAAGAAGAAGATGATGATGAAGAAGAAGAAGTACAAAAAGAAGAAGAAGAAGGAGAAGAAAAAGAAAAAGTAGAAGAAGAAGAAGAAGAAGAGGAAGAAGAATAACAAGAAGAAGAAGAAGATGGGGAAGAAGAATAAGAAGAAGAAGAAGAAGATGAGGAAGAAGAATAAGAAGAAGAAGAACAAGAAACACAATAAGAAGAAGAAGAAGAAGAAGAAGAAGAAGAAGAGGAAGAAGAAGAAGAAGAAGAAGAGGAAGAAGAATAAGAAGAAGAAGAATATGGGGAAGAAGAAGAAGAAGAAGAAGAAGAAGAAGAATAAGAGGAAGACGAAGAAGAAGAAGGGGAAGAAGATGAAGAAGAAGAAGAAGAATAAGAAGAAGAAGAAGAAGACTAAAAAGAATGTGAAGAAAGAAGAAGTACAAGTAGAAGAGGAAGAAGAAAAAGAAGAAGTAGAAGAAGAAGAAGAAGAAGAAGAAGAAGAAGAATAAGAAGAACAAGAAGAAGAAGAAGAGGAGGAGGGAGAGGAAAAGGAAGAGGAGGAAGAAAAAGAAGCAGAAATAGAAGAAGTGGAAGAAGATGAGGAAGAAGAAGAAGAAGAAGAAGAAGAACAAGAAGAGGAAGAAGAAGAAGAAGAAGAAGAAGAAGAAGAAAAAGAAGAAGAAGAAGAAGATGATGATGATTAAATATAAGGAGAAGAAGAAGAGGAAGAAAAAGAAGAAGAAGAAGAAGATGAAGAAGAAGACGAAAAAGAAGACCAAGAAGAGGAATAAGATTAAGAAGTAGAATAGGAAGAGGAGGAAGAAGATGAACAAGAAGAAGAAGAAGAAGAGAAAAAGTTGAAGAAGAAGAGGAAGGAGAGGAACAAGAAGAAGTAGTAGAAGAAGAAAAAAAGGAAGAAGAATAAGAAAAACAAGAAAAGAAGAAGAAGGAGAAAAAAGAAAAAAGAGAAGAAGTAGAAGAAGTTGAAGAAGAAGAAGAAGAAGAGAAAGAAGAAGAAGAAGAAGAAGAAGAAGAAGAAGAAGAA
>JAIUJO010003358.1:15000-17500 GCA_023846275.1 Vanilla planifolia | reverse complement strand
ATCTTCCTGTTCTTCTTCTTCTTCTTCTTCAGCTTCTTCTTCTTCTTCTTCTATTCCTTCGTATTCTTTTCCTTCTTTATCTTCTTCTTCTTCTTCTTCGTCATTATCATTTTCTTCTTCTTCTTCTTCTTCTTCTTCTTCCTCTTCTTCTTCTTCTTCTTGTTCTTCTTCTTCTTCTTCTTCTTCTTCTACCACATCTTCTTCTTCTTCTTCTTCCACTTCCTAATCTTCTTTGCTCTTCTTCTTCTTCTTCATCATCATCATCATCATCTTCTTCTTCTTAATCTTCTTCTACTTCTTCTTCTTCTTCCTCTTTTTTGTCTTCTTCTTCTTCTTCCTTTTCTTCTTCTTCAACTTCTTCATCACCATCTTCTTCTTCCAGTTCCTCTTGTTCTTCGACTTCTTCTTCATCTTCTTCTTTTTCCTCTTCTCCTTCTTCTTTATCTACTTCTTTATCTTCTTCTTCATCTTCCTCGTGCTCTTCTTCTTCTCCTTCCTCTTCTTCTTCTTCTTCTTCTTCTTCTCTTTCTCCTTCTCTTATTCTTTTTATTCTTCTTCTTTTTCTTCCTCCTCCTTTTCTCCTACTTTCCTCCTTCTTCTTCTTCTTCCTCTTCTTCTTCTTCTTAATCTTCCTCCTCCTCTTCTTCATATTATTCTTCTTCCTCTTCTTCTTCTTCTTCTTCTTCTTCTTCTTCTCCTTGTTCTCCTTCATTTTCTTCTTCTTCTTCTTTTATTTCCTCTTCTTCTTTTACTTCTTGTACTTCTCCTTCTTCTTCTTCTTCTTCTTCTCCTTTTTTTCTTCTTCCTCTTTTTATTCTTCTTCTTCCTCCTCCTCCTCCTCTCCTTCTTCTTCTTCCTCTTCCTCTTCTTCTTCTTTTTCCACTGTTTCTTCTTTCTCTTCTTTTTCTTCTTCTTCTTCTTCTTCTTCTTCCTCATATTCATCTTCTTCTTCTTCTTCCTCCTCCTCCTCTTCTTCTTCTTCTTCGTCATTTTCTTCTTCTTCTTCTTCTACTTCTTCTTCTTGTTCTTCATCTTCTTCTTCTTCTTCTTCTTCTTCCTCTTCTTCTTCTCGTTCTTCTTCTTCTTGTTCTTCTACATCTTCTTCTTCTACCTTTTTTTTCTTCATCTTTTTCATCATTTTCTTCTTCTTCTTCTTCTTCTTATTCTTCTTCTTCTTATTCTACTTCTTCTTCTTCCTCTTCCTCTTCTTCTTCTTCTTTTTCTTCTTCTTCCACGCCTTCTTCTTCTTCTCCTTCATTTTTTTCTTCTTCTTCTCCTTCTTCTTCTTCTTCTTCTTCTTCTTCTCCTCCTTCTTCTTCTTCTACATCTTGTCCTACTACCTCTTCTTCTTCTTCTTCCTCATCTTTCTCATACTATTCTTCTTCATCTTCTTCTTCTTCTTCTACCCTTTCTTCCTCTTCTTCTTCCTCTTCTTATTCTTATTCCTCTTCCTCCTCCTCATCATTTTCTCCTTCTTCTTCTTCATCCTCTTATTCTTCTTCCTCATCTTCTTTTCCTTCTTGTTCTTCATGTTCTTCTTCTACTTCTTCTACTTCGCCTTCTTTTTCTTCTTCTTCTTCTTCTTCTACTACTACTACTTCTTGTTCTACTTATTCTTTGTCTTCTTCTTCGTTTTCTTCTCCTTTTTCATCATCTACTATTACTTCTTCTTCTTCTTCTTTTTCTTCTTCTTCTTCTTCTCCTTCTTCTTCTTCTTTCTCTTCTTCTTTTTCTTCTTCTTCTTCTTCTTTTTGATCTTCTTATGCTTCCTCTTCTTCTCATTCTTCTTCTGCGTCTTCTTCTTCATCCCCTTCTTTTTCTTCTTCTCCTTCTACTAATTGTTGTTCTTCTTCTCCTTCTTCTTTTTCTTCATCTTCTTCTTCTTTCTCGTCTTCCTCCTCTTCTTCTTCTTCTTCTTCTTCTTCCCTTCCTAGTTCTTCTTCTTCTTCTTCTACTTCTCCTTCTTCTTCCTCCTACTCCTCCTCCTCCTCCTCTTCGTTTTCTTCTTCTTCTTCTTCTTCTTCCTCTTCTACTTCTTCTTCATCTTCTTTTTCATGTTGTTCTTCATCATCTTCTTCTACTTCTTCTTCTTTGTCTTCTTCTTTTTCCTCACCTTCTTCTTCTTCTTCTTCTTCTTCTACTTCTTATTCTTCTTCTTCTTCTTATTCTTCTTCCTCTCCTTCTTCATCTTCTTCTTCTTCCTCTTTTTTTTCTTCTTCTTCATCTGCTTCTTCTTCTTCTCCTTATTCTTCTTCTACTTCTTTGTCTCCTTCTTCTTCTTCCTCTTCTTCTTCTTCTTCTTCTACTTCTTTTTCTTCATCATCTTCTTCAAGTTCTTCTTCTTCATCAACTTCTTCTACTTCTTCTTTTTCGTCTTCTTCTTCTACTTCCTCTTCTTACTCTTCTTCTTCCTCCTATTCTTCTTCTTCTACTTCTTCTTCTACTTCCTCTTCTTCTTCTTCTCCTTTGTCTTCATCTTTTGCTTCTTCTGCTTCTTCTT
>JAIUJO010003358.1:7500-10000 GCA_023846275.1 Vanilla planifolia | reverse complement strand
TTCTTCTTCTTCTTCTTGTTCATGTTCTTCTTCTTTATCTACTTCTCCTGTTTCTTCTTCTTCTTCTTCTTCTTCATTGAAATTTTCTTCTACTTCCACCGCCTCTTCTTCTCTTCATCTTTCTTCCTGTTCTTCTCCTTCTTCTTCTTTCACTACTTCTTGATTTTTTGCTCTTCTTCTTCTAATTCTTCTTTTCTTCGACATCTTCTTCTTTTACTTCAACTTCTTCTTCTTCTTCTTCTTCTTCCTCTTCCTCTTCTTTCTGTTCTACTTCTTCTTCTTCTTCTTCTTCATCTTCTTCTTCTACATCTTTTTCATCTTCTACTTCTTCCTCTTCTTTCTCTTCTTCTTGTTCTTCTTCTTCTTATTCTTCTTCTTATTACTTTTTTTTTCTTCTTCTTCCTTTTCAACTTCTTCTTCTTATTCTTCTTTGTCTTTTTCTTCTTCTTCTTTGTACTCTTCTTCTTCATCATCTTCTACTTCTTCTTCTTCGTCTTCTTCTTCTTCTTCTTCTTCCACTTTTTCTTCTTCTTAACATTCTTCTTCTTCTTCCTTTTCTTCTTCTTTTCCTTCTTCTACTTCTACTTCTTCATCTTCTTCTTCTCCCTCTTGTTCTTCTTCTAATTCTACTTCTTCCTCTTCTCCATCTTTTATTCCTTTTTCTTCTTCTTCTTCTTCATCTTTTTCCTCTTCTTCTTCTTCTTCCTCTTCTTCCCCCTCCTCCCCTTCTTCATCATCATCATCATCTTCTTCTTCTTCTTCTTCTTCCACTTCTTCTTCCCCATCCTCCCCTTCTTCTTATTCTTCTTCTTCTTCTTTCTATTCTTCTCCTCCTTCTTCTTCTTCCTCTTCTTCTTCTTCTTCTTCTTCTTCTTTGTTTTTTCCTATTCTTCTTCTTCTTTTTCTTCTTCTTCTACTTCTTCGCCTTCTTCATCTTCCTTTTCTTCTTCCATTTCTTCTTCTTCTTCTTCTTCATCTTCTTCTTGCTCCTCTCCTGCTTTTGGTTCTTCTTATTCTTCTTCATCTTTTTCTCCTTCTACTTCTTCTTCATCTTCTTCTTCTTCTTCCTCTTCTTCTTCTTCTTCTTCTTCCTCTTCCTCTTCTTGCTCTTCTTCTTCTCATTCTTGTTCTTCTCCTTCTTCTTCTTCTTCTTCTTCTTCTTTTTCTTCTTCTTTTATTTCTTCTACTTCTTCTAATTCTTTTTCTTCTTCTTTTACTTCCTCCCCTTCTTTTTCTTCTTCCTATTCTTCTTCTTCTTCCTCTTCGTCCGCTACTTCTTCTTCTTCTTCTTCTCCTATTCCTTCTTCTTCTTCTTCTTCTACTTCTTCTTCATCTTCTTATTATTCTTCTTCTTCATCATCATCTTTCTGTTCTTCCTCTTCTTCTTCTTGTTCTTCTTCTACTACTACTTCCTCTTCTTCTTCTTCTTCTCCTTCTTCTTCTTCCTCTTCTTCTTTTGTATATCCTTCTTCCCCTTCTTCTTCTTCTTCTTCTTCCTCATCTCCTTCCTCTTCTTGTTCTACTTCTTCTTCTTCATCTTCTTCTTCTTCCTCCTCTTCTACTTTGTCCTCTTCATCTTGATGTTCGTCATCATCATCATCATCATCTTCTTCTTCTTCTTTTCATCCTCTTCTTCATCTTCTTCTTAATTTTCTTCTTCTTCTTCTTTCTCTGCACTTACTTCTATTTCTTCGTCCTTTTCTTCTTCTTCTTCTTCTTCTTCTTCTTATTCTTATTCTTCTTCTTCCTCATCTTTCTCCTCCTCCTCCCCTTGTTCTTCTTCTTCTTCTTCCACCTATTTTTTCTTCTTCTTCTTCTTCTCGCTACTCTTCTTCATTTTCTTTTTTGACTTTTTCTTCATTTTCTTCTTCTACTTCTTCTTCATGGTCATCTCTTCTTCTTCTTCTTCTTCTTTCTCTGCTCCTACTTCTATTTCTTATTCTTTTTCTTCTTCTTCTTCTTCTTCTTCTTCAACATCTTTCTCCTCCTCCTCTTGTTTTTCTTCAACTTCTTCTTCTTCTTCTTCTTCATTTTCTTTTTCATCCTTTTCATCTTCCTCTTCTTCTTCTTCTTCATCTTCCTCTTCTTTCTCTTCTTCTTCTTCTTCTTCTTCTACATCTTTTTCTTCTTCTACTTCTTCCTCTTCTTTCTCTTCTTCTTATTGTTCTTCTTCTTATTCTTCTTCTTCTTATTACTTTTCTTTTTCTTCTTCTTCTTCGTTTTCAACTTCTTCTTCTTATTCTTCTTTGTCTTTTTCATCTTCTTCTTCTTTGTACTCTTCTTCTTCTTCATCTTCTACTTCTTCTTCGTCTTCTTTTTCTTCTTCTTCTTCCTCTTCTTCTCCCACTTCTTCTTCTTCTTCTTAACATTCTTCTACTTCTACTTCTACTTCTTCTTCTTCTTCTTCTTCTTTTCATTCTTCTTCTTCTTCTTCTTCTACTTCTTCTAATTCTACTTCTTCCTCTTCTCCTTCTTCTATTCGTATTTCTTCTTCTTCTTC
>JAIUJO010003358.1:0-2500 GCA_023846275.1 Vanilla planifolia | reverse complement strand
TCGCTCTTCTTCTGCATTTTCTTTTTCATCTTGTTCTTCATCTTCTTCTTCTACTTCTTCATCGTCATCTTCTTCTTCTTCTTCTTCTTCTTCTTCCTCTCCTTCTTCTTCTTCTTCTTCTTCTCCTTCCTCTTCTTTTTACTCCTCTTCATCTTCTTCCTCTTCTCCTTCATCATCTTCTTCTTCTTCTTCTTCTTCTTCGTCTCCTTCCTCTTCTTCTTCTTCTTCTCCTTTTTCTTCTTCTTCCTCTTCTTCTTCCTTTTCTTCTTCTTCTTCCTCCTCCTCGTCTTTTTCTTCTTCTTCTTAGTCTTCTTCTTCTCCTTCACTTTCTCCTTCTTCTTCTTCTTCTTTAGTTCTTCTTCTTCTCATTATTATTATTATTATTCTTCTTCTTCTTACTCCTCTTCTTCTTCTTCCCACTAATTTTCTTCATCATCTTCTTCTTCTTCTTCCTCCTCCTCAACTACTTCATCTAATTTTTTTCGTCTTCTTTTTCTTCTTATTCTTGTTGTTCTTCTTCTTCTTCCTACTCTTCTTCTCCTTCTTCCTCCAAATTTTCTTCATCATCTTCTTCTTCTTCCTCCTCCTTCTCAACTTCTTCATCTAATTTTTCTTCGTCATCTTTTTCTTCTTGTTATTGTTCTTGTTCTTCTCCTTCTTCTTTGCGTTCTTCTTCTCCTTCTTCATCTCCTTCCTCTTCTTCTTCTTCTTCCTCTTCTTCTTCTTCTACTACTTCTTCTTATTCTTCTACTTCTTCTTCTTCTTCTTCTCCTTCTTCTTCCTGTTCTACTTCTTTTTCTTCTTCTTCTTCAAGTTCTTCTACATTAACTTCTTCTACTCTTCTTCTTCTTCTTCTTCTTCTTCATCTTGTAACACTCTTGTTCTTCATCTTGTAATACTCCTCCTCCTCTTCTTCTTCTTCTTCTTCTCCTTCTTTCACTAGTACTACTAATTCTTCTTCTTCTTTTTCTTCTTCTTCTTCTTCTTCTACCTCTTCCACTTCATCCTTTTCCTCTCTTCTTCTTCCTTCGCATCTTCTTCTTCTTCTTCTACTACTACTTCTTCTTCTTCTCTTTATCTTCTTCTTCTACAACATCTTTAGCTTCTTCTTCTTCATATTCTTCATCTTCTTCTTCTACTTCTTCCTCTTCTTCTTCTAATTCCTTTTCTTCTTCTTCTTCTTCATCTTCTTTTTGCTCTTCCTCCTCCTCCTCCTCCTGTTCTTCCTCTTCTTATTCTTCTTCTTCTTCTTCTCCATCTTTATCTTCTTCTTCATCTTCTACTTCTTCTTTTTATTCTTCTTCCTCTTGTTCTTCTTCTTCTTCTTCTTTCACTTCTTCTACTTCTTCCTCCTCCTCTTCTTCTTCTTCTTCTTCTTCTGTCTTCTTCTTCTTCATCTCATCTTCTTCTTCTTCTTCTTCTTCTACATCTTCTTCTTCTCCTTCTTCTTAGTCTTCTTCTTATTCTTCCTCTTTTACTTCTTCCTCTTCTTCTTCATCTTCCTGCTCCTCTTCTTCTTATTATTCTTCTTCCTCTTCTTCTTCTTCATCTTCCTCTTTTCCTTCTTGTTCTCCTTCGTCTTCTTCTTCTTCTTCTTTTTCTCTTCTTCTTTTATTTCTTCTTCTTCTTTTACTTCTTCTACTTCTTCTTCTAATTCTGCTTCTTCTTTTTAATCTTCTTGTTCTTCTTCATCTTCTTCTTCAGCTTCTTCTTCCTACATTTCCTCTTCTTCTTCTTCTTCTTCTTCTATTCCTTCTTTTTTCTTTTCTTCTTCTTTAACTTCTTCTTCTTCTTCTTCTTTTTCAAGTTTTTCTTCTTCTTCTTCCTCTTCTTCCTATTTTTCTTCTTCCTCTTCTCCTTCTTCTTCCAAATCTTCTTCTTCTTCTTCTTCTTCTCCCACTTCTTCCTCATCTTATTCTTCCACCTCTTCTTCTTCTTATTCTTCATCTTCTTCCACTTCCTCTTCTTCTTCTTCTTCCACTTTTTTCTTCTTCTTCCTTCCACTTCCTCATCTTCTTTGCTCTTCTTCTTCTTCTTCTTCATCACATCATCACCATCTTATTCTTCTTATACTTCTTCTTCTTCTTCTTTTATCTCTTCTTCTTCTTCTTCTTCTTCCTCTTCTTCTTCTTCAACTTCCTCGTCATCGACTTCTTCTTCTACTATTCCTCTTGTTCTTTTGACTTCTTCATCTTCTTCTTTTTTCCTCTTCTCCTTCTTCTTTTTCTTCTTCTTCATCTTTCTCGTCATCTTCTTCTTCTCCTTCCTCCTCTTCTTCTTCTTCTTCTTCTTCTCCTACTCTTTCTCCATCTCTTATTCTTTTTATTCTTCTTCTTCATATTCTTCCTCTTCTTCTTCTTCTTTCGCCTCCATTTCTTCCTCCTTTTCTCCTTCTTCTTCTTCCTTTACTTCTTCTTCTTCATCTTCCTCCTCCTCTTCTTCATATTATTCTTCTTCCTCTTCTTCTTCTTCTCTTCTCCTTCATTTTCTTCTTCTTCTT
>JAIUJO010003768.1:0-30000 GCA_023846275.1 Vanilla planifolia | reverse complement strand
GGGATCCAGTGACGGGAGCCAACGACTGGGAACCAGCGACGGGAGCCAGTGACGGGAGCTAGTGATGCAAGCCAGTGATCGGGAGCCAGTGACCAGTGCCAGTGGTGTGGGTCGCGATCGGTTGGCGGTAATCGAAAGGCAGTGACGGGAAGGAGTTCGTAATAGGGACTTGGTAGTAGGGGGTGGTGACGGAAGGTTGGAGACTGAATCAGGTAACTCACTGTGGGTCGGAGGTGTTGGTGGGCACGTCACAGGCAGCTTATAACTACTAACGGTCGCACTTGCGAACGGGCACGTGTGGTATCTCGACCGTTGCGGAAATTTGCCTGGTCACGTGGGTCCGAGAACTTTGAATTTTAAATTCTAAGATCCGGCTGAAGCGGGGGCGTGGGGATAGGTTTAAATAGTAATGCTATTCCGAGGTGCACCACACTGGATCTTCCCCTTGCATGGTTTTGGGCCACCTGTAGCCCTAGCAGGACGAAAGATGGTTAAAGTAGGACTAGCAAGAGCAATAAGAAGGTGAGGATGTCTGTTAGCAACTCGCCAGGGAGAGAATGTCGCTCTCCCACGTCTAGGGGGGAAATGATGATCGCTGATGGAAATCCCCCTCTCTCCTAAAACTCTGATGCAGAGGCGAACATATGAAATGGAAAGAATGGCGTGAAGGACTTCAGGGACCCCTCGGTGATCCAGATGGAGCATGTGGACACTCCAGTTATGCTTCCTGACTGTGAGAATCAGGGGGACAGTAATGAGGAAGGTAAGGAAGGTCACACAGCGAGCGCTTACATGCTAGAGCTAGAGGACACGGTGCATAAGGTTGCGAAGCTTGTGGTGAGCAAGTTCATGAGAGAAGCGACCAACCCTGAGCACAGGACTGCAAGGAGACAAGCGGTTCCCACAACTAAGTTCAGCTTCAGAGAAGCCTTAATCACAAACAACAACAAATAACAATAGAAATTGTCTTGTGACCTCCTATGTGCGTCTAGCCAATATCAACGTTAAGGAGCGAGCTGCGAGCATCCTTGATCACGTTGACGGTGGTAATGTATTCATGTCATCAGATGCATGCCAAAGGTGTATCAATTTCACAAATTCAATTTGGTTATGCGAATTTATAGCAACACACTCCCATTCCCAATCATTGCATGGTTATTGCTAAAGAGATCGAGTCACTACAAGAATTTTAAAGTTTTCGACCTGTCTTCCAGCTGTTTTTGCTTTCACTTCGATTCCATCAATGACAGGAACGAAGTTTGGGGTGGCCCGTGGCAGGTCGCAGGCCAAGCCATGGCGCTTGATATCTAGACAAATGAATTCTATCCAAACACCACAACAGCGATGTGCACACCGATGTGGTTATGCCTTCTGTGCCTCCCACTCATAAACTGGGACATAGAGAACATCTTATGAATTGATAAGGCTATTGGGGAGCCTTTTGCCCTTGACGGTTGGACTGCTGAGATAGAACGTTCCTCTTACGCTCGAGTGTGCGTCCAGAAGGACCTCCCGATGCCCCTGAAACCAGGTATATGGCTTAATGGAGAATTTTGGAGAACTTACCAGGCATTTGAGTACGAGCGGTTGCCACGGATCTGCTTCACATGTGGGCATGTTGGTCATTAGGCGATCCAGTGTAACAAGCACAAGGAGTCGGTGCACGCTTGTCCTGCTCCCTCTATGTCTTCAGAAGACAACACGGTTTGTGGAGGACTTATGTGAGTGAAGGACACGCACTCTGGTGATGGGAGGTCCACTAGGGTGGAAGGTGCTAGATGCCCTTCGAAGCGGGAGGAGAACATGTTTGCTCCATAGGAAAAGGCCCAAGGGCTGCGCCCATGGATGCTTGTCCAACCCTGACGTGGGAGAAATGGCATGGTTGACCACAGAAGTATTGTAGGTAAGGCGAGCCAGACTCCTTGGAAGGCCGTCAGTCATAGAATTCAAGGTCTTGGGGCTGCTAGCACGTCCCACGACATCAGGAGCCCATCCACAGATCGTGGCAATGGCACGGCAAGGTGGGCTTCGCAAACTCGGGTGCCTACGAAGATTAGATGTAGACAAAACAGGTTGATCCTCCCATGAAGGATGTGGGAACGAGCCACGTGGTGCAGGTAAGAGGGAACAAGGGAAATTGCCTTTGTTGCAGGAGGAATGGGCAATGGACATTACTACAAGTCAAGATGGACACTCCACTAAAACAGAATAGGGGAATTCTCTTAGGCTGAGCTTCATGGGGCGCAGTGGCCATCACAGAGGAAGATGGCAGAGGCTTTATACTGAAGAATTGCATGGATGCATGGGAGTATCAACAACAAGCTTTAGGTGAAGATGCGGTTCGTGGTTTGGAACATCTGAGGCGTTAGAAACAAGAAGTCGAGAAGATATTTGCAAAGATTGGTTCGCGAGGGGAATGTTGCAGTCGTGGCCTTGACGGAGACGAAAGTGTAGAGCTTCTCACGACAAGATGTAAACAAGCTCCTTGGGATGGACTGGGACTTGGTGGCTCACCCTTTTGTGGGCATGTCGACAGGCATCATTCTATTATGGAAAAATTGGGTTGATGTTACGATCATGGCAGCTTAAACGCATGTTGTGGCATGTGTGGTGAGACCTCGTGCTGATTGTATGCTCAATTACTTCATTGTCCATGGCCCTAAAGAGCACCATAAGCATCGGGAGGTCTAGGACGCCATCAGGCACTCGTCCAATGGGGATGATCCTCTCATTGTCACTGGGGACCTCAACCTTGTAATGGTACAGGAGGAGAAATTAAGCGGGTGGAGATTCATCTATGGTAGGGGTCAGTTAGAGCTGGTTGACTTTATGCAGGAGCTCTAGCTTGCACACTTGGGCTTCACTGGAAATTGTTTTACTTTGTGTAACAGGAAGCACAGCAGTGTGCACATCCTTGACTGATTAGACCATGTCCTTGTGAACTCTACAGGGATGTTGGCCTTCCTCGAGTGCTCTATGCACCACCTTTGTCGTCTCGGGTTGGATCATTGCCTGTTGCTAGTTGACCTGGGAGGCAGGAATCCTTGGCCGAACATTGGCAGGCTGCAATTTGAAAGCGTGTGGTTAGATTTTCCACAATCGTTCCGAGTGGTGAACCGTGCATGGCAAAGACGTGGTGGGGGGAAATTGCATGGAGGCAATTATGACCAAATTCAATAGCTCGATGATGGCGCTGTGGAGATGGAGCAAGGAGGAGGTGGGGAATGTTGTTCACAGGAATAGGGAGCTGGAAAGAGGTATAGATGAACTTCAGTGAAGGGAGTCTCGGGAGGGACTAACAGAGGAGGATCATATGCGGCTTGGACAAATGGTCAGGACCTTCCACAGCTGCGTGCATGAGGAACAATGGTGGTGGTTGCACGCTAAAGTGCACTGGGCGCAACTTGGAGATATCAACACTAGGTTCTTCCATACTGTGGCCACGGCTCGTGCTCGGACAAATCGGACTACTCAGCTAAGGGATGAAGATGACAAGGTGGGGAACTCTCCAGGAAGCATTAGGCATGTTCTCTTGGCTTACATTGAAGGGAAATGGTGGTTTGAGGACCAGGTGTCCATGCCGTAGATATCTTCGCTATCTGGCATTGTCAGATGCGATGTCGCATCCAACCTTGGCTGCAGGGTCACTGAAAGTGAAATTATCGTTGATATGTGGGGAATCAGGCAGAACAAAGCCCTGAGAATCGACGGGATCAAGGTGGAGTTCCTGCACAGCTGATGGGCCATCATACGTAGCTACGTTATTAATGCGATGTAGGTCTTTTTTGAGGAATGAAGGTTGTGGGAGGACTAGAAGGACACGCTTATTGTCCTTATACCAAACAAACAGGGGCGTGTTGCCCAGAGCACTTCTGGCCAATCAGCCTCTACAACACCATCTACAAGGTGGCAGCGCACATTCTGGTCGAGAGACTGAAACCGTTGATGTCAAGCCTCATCTCGTGTGAGCAAGCTGAATTCATCCTTGGGTGAAGAATATCTGATAACATCTATATCGCACAGGAGATGGCCTCGAAGATGCACACCTGCATTGCTACTTTGGGCCTCATGGTTGTGAAGATCAATATAGAGATGGCCTATGACAGCGTGCACAGGGGCATTCTGCTTGAGATGATGAAGGTCATGGGATTTCCCCTCGTCTAGTGTGAATGGATCGCTACGTTCATTACCCGTCCGAGATTTGGTGTCCTTCTCAATGGCTCTCGTCTTCCGTGTGTGGTGGCGCAATGGGGACTCCAATAGGGATGTCCTCTTTCGCCCTTCCTTTACTTTATGACCACTGAATAACTTTTGAGATTGGTGAGGGACTATGAGACGAACCAGCTGCTCAGTTTCAGGCCTAGGCAACATGCACCGTGGATTTTGCACCTTCTATTCGCGGACGATGTGTTGTTGTTTGCTCCTACCATTCGCGAGGCTGCACGCGCTGTACGTAGTATCATGCGGGCTTTTGGAGTGGCTGCTGGGTTGCGCATCAACCTTATGAACCCAAGGTTTATTTCAGCACGAAGCGTAGTAAGAAGAAAACCAAGTTGGTCTTGAGGAAACTCCGCATGGAACAAGGCCGGATGCTTACGTACCTTGGTCTCCCCTTTGCTGCGAGGCGCCTAAACATGGCTGACCTTAACTTTCTTGTCCAAAGGATTGATGCCGCTGTGGTCAACTAGCGTATCCGTCTGCTGTTGCTTGCGTGCAGAGTGACCTTGGCCTCCTCTGTTCTCACTACCATTCCCAACCATGTCTTGAGGCATTGTGCGGTTCCTGTTAGTGTCCTTGATGACATGTAGAGGAGAGTTAAAAGGTTCCTTTGGAGCAAGACGAGTTGCACGAACACAATGCATTACGTGCCATGGGACTGTATCACCTTGCCGAAGGCCGTTGGTGGGCTTGGACTCCGAGACTTCCCGCGTCTGGCAACGTGTGCTACAAATGAGCAACTCTGAGAGCATTCTCAGTCGCGAGGCAAGCCTCTGGGTTAATATTATGAGGCAGAAATACACGCTGAGTAACATGCTGATGAAAGCTCCCTGGAATGCCTCATCTGTGTGCAGAAAGGTTATGGCGGCAATGCCTGTGGTAATGTCGATCTTCGTGTGGTGCATCGACGATGGACAGACGGTGCGTTTTGCGGAGGACAATTAGCTGGGCGTCCTTCAACTCTACTTCTAGCCGACCATCGTCAACATGCACATCTATTGGCCGGCGAGTGTCGCTAATTGTATCACGGCTGCTGGGGACTGGGACGTGGATTTCATCCATACTTGGGCGGGTGAGGCGCTCATAGACAGAATTTTGCACCTTTTGGGAGCTCGGACTTCTACCCAAGACGTGCTCCTCCAGCTGCATACCAAGACGGCGAGGTCGATAGCAGGCTAATTTACACGCATATGGTCTGCAATATTGAGGGGACCGTCATGCGGGGTGGCCGGCATCTTGCGGACGAGATGAGGAGCATTTGGAAGACCAAAGAAATGCCAAGGGTGCACATGTTCTTGTGGTTGGTCGCCAGCGATTTCATCCCTAAAGCGGCGTGGCTAGCCCGTAGGTGTTTATTTAGGGATAGCAATTGCCAATTGGGCTACGTAGTAGAGGAATCCTGGCAACACGTGTTTTGGGATTGCCCACGTATACAGGATCCATGTGTTGACTGCCAGGTTCATTGGGCTTTGGCTGCGCTGGGTCGGTCAACTGGTGTTAGTGTGGGGCTGCTATTCACTGATCGTCTCTTTTGGTTTGTGGGCTCACCCACAGTGCACCATGGTGCTGGTGCGAAGCATGCTGCCACATTAGCCACCACCATGTATTACATTTGGGCAAGGAGGAAAGCGATTAAGCACAATAAGCCCACGCCCTTGCCGTGCTCGTTGCTACGGACGATCAAGATCGAGGTGAATACTGCATTCAGTCGGCATTTCTTCTACTCATCCCTGTCCAGCGGGAATCCTTGCAATTCTTCTGACTTGCTTCTAACGCATGGTTGGAGGCAGTCTAATTTTCCCATATTCATAGAGATGGGAACACGCTTGCTGACTGGGTGGCTCGTGCTGCATGCTTTAGTGAGTTCGTATGGGATCCTGGGGATTCCATCCCCCAGCCCCTACTCAAACTCATGCTGTCTGATTTCATGTTTGATCCCCCTTGAGGATCCTACTTGTGGTTCCTTGTATGGTTAATGTCACTTTTGATATAATTTTATATCATAGTTTCAAAAAAAACAAGATCTAATGAAGACAAAACTGATGTCATTGGATTTTCCTTGAGAAACTCTATCCTATTAAATATTCCTTTTTTACATTTCCAAATATTATTATTTTATGGATTTTGCACATTTAATCATTCATTTTCATTTGTCATTCGTGACCATCATCGATCTTGTACTTGATCCATTATTATATTGGAATACAACTTTAAAATAACATTTATCTCATTATTTTCAAACTATTCATTTTGATTTTGTTATATTACTATGTAATTATAAATCTCCTATCGTCTGACGTTTACATTGTTTTAATTTAGCAATGAAACATTATTTCAATTTAACTTATTTTGGCTTTAATATATATACCTAATATTAGAATAATTATTTATTTTTTATTTATATTTATTTACATATGTAGCAAGTAATAATTCTAAATGAGGTTAGATAGAGATGAAACATACATCTCTCTAAAATAATCTCAATGAGCTTTATCTATCCAAATATTCATTTGCATAATTTTTAATATTATTTGTATGGTTGTTATAGTTTATGAGACATTTAAGTTTTTACCCAATTGTATATGTAGGCATTGTGATCATTCTCTTTAGTATCTTAGAAAATAATTTGTGATACAATTTGTCTCAATTCTTTTGAATTTTTTCTTTTATTTTTTTATAATATAATGTAACTCTAAATCCCATTAAATTTAACCTTTACATTGAATTTATTTGGTTATTTACATTGGTTCAGTACATCTAAATATATCCTTGTTATACAACTATAATTAATTAATTTGTCATTTATTAGTAATTCAATATAAGGTCTGATAAAGATGAAATAAATATTATTAGACTCATCTCAACAAGTTCAATCAAACGAAATGTTTATCTTTTTTTTTCAAATATTTTAATTTCAAAGGTTTTGGCAAGTTTTATAAAAAATGTTAATTTGTTCTTGAATTGGAAGTTGAGGATTTTAATCTCAATCTATTTAGTATGTTAGAATGCAACTTTACCAATACAATTTTTCAGTTCTTTAAAAGTGTTACTTTCATTTGGTTTTGTTACTACGTAACACTAAATCATTTATCATGTTACCATTGCATCACTTACATTTACTTCGGCAACATTGCTTCAATTTGTCTAATTTCCATTTTATCTTAAATTCATTAAATATTAGAAATAGAATTTATTATTCTTTAAGCTTATTCACTTCGAATAGCTAGGTATTTAAAAATGAGGTCTGATCAAAGTAGAAGAAAGACTGGACTTATCTCGACAAGCTTAAGCCAATTAAATGTAAATTTATTATTTTAAAATATTTTATATTCTATTTTTTGGATGCCTTACGAGAAATTTTGATTCAATCTTAATTTCTAAGCAATGTGAAACCTCATTCTCCTTTATATCTTAGAACATAACATTATCGTAAAATTTAGCTCATTTTTGGCCTTGCTTTTTTTTCGTAATGTTGCTATATAGCTGTAAATCTTCTTTAGTGTGACGTTTACATTACCTTGATTTGGTTAAATTATATTTCTTTAAATAATCTCATTTCAATATCATTATATGTTTACTTAATGCATAATGAATATTGTTTTATTTATGCTTTTCTACTTTAGTGATTTCTTTTAATTCTATATGGGATCCGATTGATAAGAAACAAATTTCATTAGACTCTTCTAAATTACCTTTATCTAATTAAATATTCATTTTATGTTTTTAAATTTTTTTACTATAGCAAGCGTTACGAACTTTTTTATTGCTTCCTAGTTAGGTGATCGAGGGTGTAACACTCTATTGTTTTAGTAATTCATAGTAATTTTAAACAAATAGTGATGGAGACATGATAAATGTCATTGCACTCAACTCGATATACTTCATGTATTTAAATATTCACTTTAATTTGAGAATTTTCCTTTTTTTCTAAAATATTTGCATTCTTTAGAAGACATTTTTATGTTTTCCTTGATTTCAAGATCAAAGATGCTACACCCATTCTTTCTAGTATCTTAGATAGCTCCTTTACAATAATTATTTCTCATTTCTTCCAAAGTTTCACATTGATTTTGTTATATCAAGATATAATTAAAATTCTCCTCTCATGTATGCTTTACATCACCATGATTTGACTATATTTGGTGCTTAAGTTTACCTTATTTTGGCATTTCTAAAAATTTATATAATTTTCAAATAATACCTTATGGTTATTTATGTAAAATCATTTCACTTTTTACAATAATTCCAAATGTTGGACTCATGTCGACTTGTTTTACCTAATTAAATATTTCCTTTTAAATTATTAAATTTTTGTTTTTTAGGCTAGGTATGTTGTAAAAGGTATTTCAATTCACAGTTGACTTGAAAATTAAGGACGTTACATTCCATCTCATTAATACCTTTGGAAGCAATTTTTCACTGTAATTTATTTTATTTCTACCAATTTTTTAATTTCAATTGGTCAACTTATTTTAGTGTTCTAATTGTACTCCCCTATGGCATTTTTCTTTTCTTTTATTTAATTGCTTATGTTTTTTAATTTTAGTCAAAAAAAAATTTAAAGATCTTTTACAAAGATTAAACAAACGTTGTTGAAATTATCTAAATAGGCTTTCTTCAAATTTGTATTCATTTTCTTCAAATTTTTTATTCTGCAAGTTTTGGTACACTTTATAAGACTTTTTTGCTCATACATAATTTCTTGATTAAAGATTTCACTATCACTCTTCTTGGTATATTACAATACAACATTGGTACAAAATTTATCTCATTTCTTCAAATTATTTTTTTTATTTTTGACTTATTACTATGAAACTCTAATTATCCATTTATTTAACCTTAACAACACTATGATTTGGTTATTTTACATTGCTTCAATTTCTTCATTATTAGAATATTTATATATTCATTAAATAAAATTACTATTATTTTTATTTATTTTTTATTTTCTTTTAGTATTTGTTGCAATTTCAAAAGAGGTTTTGATCAAGTTGAAACAAATATAATTAGACACACAAAAAAAGCATTAACAAATAAAATATTTTTTTAATATTTTTTTGAATATTTTTTTAGTTAGGCAACCTTTCTTGTATCTTGGAATCCAACTTTCTCATACAAAATTTCTCATTTGTTCTAATCTTTTTTTCAATTTGGATATATTAGTATGAACTATGAGAACAACTCTTATGTGCCCTTTATAATGCTTTGATTAGGTTATATGACATCACTTTAATTTTACTTATTTAAATTTTAATATATATTTACTTATTTCTAAAATAGTATTTTTTTCATACTTATTGACATTAGGAATTTGCAATAATGCCTAAAATGGTCCAATAGAGAAAAAACAATCATAATTCCACTCATTAATGAATTGATATGAATTATCAATTTGAATAAGCATTAATTTTAAGGAATTATTATTTTAACATTTTGAATATATGTATTAAAGTAGAAATATGAAAATTTTATCAATATAATATAAAAAATTCAAAGTGATATAAATGCGACATTAGTGGAGAATTATAGTTTCGTAGCAATACAACCAAATCAAAGCAAAATTTTCAAGAAGTGAGACTAATCATATGAATAAAGCATATTACTTGGTAATAAGGAGATCAATTGTATCATCGTTCATCATCAAGTTTTGCATTAATAAAAATACCTCGAAAGGCATGCCAATAATCTGCAAAATAAAATATTTAAAAATAAATAAAGTATTTTTTTAATTGGATAGAGGGCTTTAGGATGATTATATAATTTTAATTTTTCCTTAATGAGTCCATGTTTTTAGTTTTTGCAAATTACAAAAGTTTTACTCCAATATTCAAAATAGGCTAAGTGTAAAATCATATATCATAAAATTAGATATGTATTCAAAATCCTCATAAAGTACCCCATATCCACAAAAGATGAGAATATTTTAAAATATGGAAATAAATATTTAATGTTATATAGCTCATTAACAAAGGTCCACTGACACTTTCTTCATCTTTATCTAACCTCGTTCAGAACTACTACATATTACTAAATTGAATAAGAAAAAATAATAATCAATTACTAATTCATGAATGATTAAATACATAATATTAATAATTTGAGAGATATTTTAGTGATTTAATATAACAAATAAAAATACATTAAAGGTTGTCCTATAGAACATTTGGTGTTACATGTTAATATAACCAAATCTAATGTAAAAATTTAATAATATGAGATAAATTATAAGAGAATCTTGTATTCAAACATACTAAGGATTGTGACATCCTTAATCATAAAATAAGGTATAATTAAAAATATATCATGAAGTGTGCAAAAATAATACAAAAAATATTTAAAATATAGAATGAATATATAATTATATAGAGCTTGTTAAGATGAGTCTGATGATAATTATTTTGAATACATGCTTTTAGAATTATATCACAATACTAATTTAATTAACTGAAAATATTAGCTAATATGATGCAATGTAACATAAATAAATAACACCAACATTAAAGCTACATTACAAATGATTATGGTTACATAGTAGTGTAATTAAAGAAGTGCAAGAAATTTGAAAAATTGATAAAACTTATATAAGAAACTCACCTTTAGACATAACAAGGAAGATTTTGGTTAAGACATTTGATCATCAAACTAGCTGCAAATCAAAATGCTTTGTAAGAAATACAAAAGCTTTGAAAATAAACTATTTTAAAATAAATAATTAATTGGATTGGGATAGTTTAGGAGAGTGCATCAATATTTTTTTGCTCTTGAATGGACCACCTTTGAATTACTGCGAATTACTAAAGTAACCACAAATAATAATAATTTATTATTTTAAAGTTAAGTCAACAAATAATAAATAAAAAATAGATGAATTTAAGTAATATAATTTAACATAATCAAAACAATGTAAATGTCACAAGAGAAGAGAAACAAAGCTTAATAATAATATAAAAAATTCAAAATGAAACTTCGAATGAATGTGATAAATTTTACATAAAAGTTGCATACCATATGCTAAGGAGATCGAATGTAATATTGTTGATCATCAAACCTATTGTGAATTAAATTGACCAATAAAGCTTACCAAAGCCATATTTTTTTAAACTAAGAAATCAATATTTAGCTAAATAGTGTTTGCTTAGATGAGTAAAAGGATAATTGCTTCATCTTGATCAGACCTAGTTAGCAATTTCAAAAAATTACCACAATAAAAAGGCATTAAAATACTAAATTATTATATGGATATTAGGTAAATATATATTAAAGTTAAAATGAGTAAATTTGAACAAATATATAATGACCAAATTCAAATTATTCAAAGGTCACAAGATGAGAATTAAAGTTTGATATTAATATAACAAAATCAAAAAATTTTAAAGAAATGAGACAAACTAGGTAAGAAAGTAGCCTTAAAAGATAATAGGATACTAGGTATAACATCTTGTATAATGAGATCAGGTACAAATTAAATTAACTCATAGTAAAATTCTAACGAATTAATTTATTTAAAAAAAGAAAAAATGAACATTTAATTAAGTAGAGCTTATTGAGTTAACTCAACGAACATTTGTTTTGTCTTGATTGCTGCTCATTTGGAATTTTGAAAATTTAATGAAGTAAATAATTAAAATTAACATAAAATTGTTATCTAAATTTTAAGTAAATATATGTTCAAGCTACATTTAGATACAATTATCTAAATTTTAAGTAAATATATGTTTAAGCTACATTTAGATACATTGAAGTAATGTTATTTCACTTAAAGAAGGTCACAATAAATGTCATGCTTAAGAAGAATTAGAGCTTCATAGTAATATTACCAAATCAAATAAAAACATTTGAAAAAATGAGTTAAATTGTACATGAAAATTGCATTCAAAGATACTATAGAGATCAATTATAGCATTCCTAATCTTGAAATTAGGTACTAATCAAAATGACTTGTAAATAATTACTAAGTAATACAAAATAAAATATTCTTAAATATATTAAAAAAACATTTTATTTCGTATAGCTCATGGAGATGAGTCCAATAAATTTTGTTTCATCTTGGCAAAACTTTACTTGAAATTATTCATGTAAATTTAAAACAATAAATTATTATTATTTATGTTTGATTAATTTGTCAATTAGTGAGTTCTAAACAAGATTTGATGTTTATAAAACAAATGTTGTTGTACTCATATAAATGAACTTCATATAATTAAATATTAATTTTTCTATATTTTATATCTTGTTTTGTGAGGAAGTGACAAGATTTATAAGGAATTTCAATTCAAATAGAATATAATGTTGACTTTGGCTTGTCTCAAGGATCTATATCCAATTAAATTTTTTTTTTCATTTTTTTAAATATTTTATATTACATTATTATGGGATATTTTATAAGATAACTTTATTCTCACCTGATTTGATGATCAAGGGAGCTTTTCTTAAGGATCCTAGTATCTTAGAATGTAACTATCCTGTATAATTTATCTTTGTTCTTCAAAAGTTTTTTTTATTTTGTTATATTACCATAAAAATGTAATTCACCTCTCATGTGACCTTTTTATCGCTTGTATTTGGTTATTTTATGTTGGTTTTTTATAGCATACTTAAGCTTATATATTTATATATGTATATTTATTTATAATAAAATAATAATTAACTATTATTTATGCTTGTTAACTTTTGTAATTTATAGTAATTCTAAAAAAATCTTTTTAAGACAAAACAAAAAACATTGGACTCATCTTGATAAGCTTCAACCAATTAAGTATTTATTTTTATATTTTGAAATATTTTTATTTGAAGAATTTTATTTCTTTATAAGATATTTAAATTTGTGTCTGATTTGAAAATCAAGGGCGTTATACTTGATTTCTTGGTATGATTGGATACAACTTTCTCACATAATTTATGTAATTTCTTCAAATGCTTTTTTTATTTGAATATATTACTAAGAAACTCTACTTTTCCTCTCATGTCATCATTATATAAATTTTATTTAGTTATATTATAATGCTTGAATTTATGTTATTTTTTGTTTAATATATAATGTTTTAAAAAAAATTAATATCTATCATTGCTAATGCTTGTTCAGCTTTGTAATTCACATTTATCCCAACTGATGTCACATTAAGCAAATGTAGTTGGATTATTGAATGCAAAATATCCTCACAATTTATCACAGTTTTTCAAATTTTATGCTTTTATTTGTTTTTATATATTGCTTCATTTTATGTCATTTATTTTTTAATATATGTTTTGTTATTATAAAAAATGAGATCTAATGTAGAAGAAACATGTATTATTGAACACATCTGAATGTGCTTTATCTATCTAAATATTCATACTTATATTTTAAATATTTTATTTTTTATGGTTTTTGCGAGTTTTATGAAAAATTTTGTAATATTATTATATAACTCTAAATATTCACGTGACCATTATTTATCTTTGATTTTCTTATATTATATTGCTTTAAATTATCTTATTATTACTTTAATTATTTTTTCTCAATATTAAAATAATAATACATCTTTATTTATGCTTGTTTACATTAAAATGACTAATAGTTCTGAAATAGGTCCCATTGGGATAGAAAAAATGTCATCGAACATAACTTGATGAGATCTATAAAATTAAATATTTTCTTGATAGTTTAAAATATTTTTGGGCTTAATGTTTTTTAATTACTATGTAACTCTAAATCTCAATATTTGTGACCTTTGTATTGTCCTGAATTGGTTATATTATGGTAGTTAAATTTTTCTTGTTTTAGCTTTAATATATATTTACCTAATATTAAAATAATACGTCATTATTATTACCCATTTTAAATTAGTAATGTGTACTTATTCAAAACAAGGTTTATTTGTACCACATTTGATAATTTAGAAAATTCTATTAGAACTTCTTATATGCTGGAATATAAATTTTTTGTACACTTAATCTAATTTTTTTGTTTTGTGAGCTTTACATTACTTTTTTTGTTGTACACCATAGCTTTATCTTACCTTAGTTAAGCTTTATTTGTTATGTGTTTAACATAAATATAGTAATTTAATATTATTTATGCTTATTTTTATATTCAATTATTAGTTATTTTATATAAGGTTTGAGGGAGATGAAACGAACAATGTTGGACTCACCTTGAAGAGTTCTATTCAATTAAAAACTCATTATTATATTTTTTTTGCATTATAGTTCCTATGATTTTTGCATGATTTATGTGGTATTTTGATTTATAGTTCATTGCTTGATTATGTATGTCATATTTGGTCTTTTTATTATCTTGTAATGCAATTTCTCCAAACAATTTATCTAATTATTACAGTTCTTTTTGCTTATAATACATTGGTTCAATTTGTGTCATTGCTTTCCATATTATATATTAATATTATATAAAAAAATTATTATTATTAAGGCTTATTTTTTTGGTGATTTCTCGTAATTGTAGATATGGTTGAATGGAGGCAAAGCATTTGTCATTGGACACATATCGATGAGTTCTACCCAATTATGTATTCATTTCTATTTTTTAAAATTATTTTATTCTTATATATTCTCTACCCAATCACCTTAGTGTTTTTGAAAGATTTTTTTCTTAGATTTGTTTTTATTATATTCAAATTACAATTCTCTTCTCATGTGCTCCTTACCTCAATTTTATCTGGTTATGGTATATTGCTTCAACTCCTCTAGTTTTAACATTAATTTGTATTTATTTAATATTATAAATAATTTGTTATTATTTATTGATATTTTTATTATTAATTGAAAATAAGTTGAAATTAGCTTTAAAAAAGTGGAAAGAAATGTCTTTGGACACAACTAATGAGCTTTATCAATTATTTTTTTAACTTTAAAAATTGTATTTTCTAGAGTATTGCCTTTTTTATGAGATTTTCTCTTCATAAATAATTTGTGAGCAAGAATGTGACACTCTATTTATTTAGAATCTTGTTATGCAACTTCTAGTATAATTAATCTTATTTCATTAAGGCATTTGATTTAATTTGGTTATGTTGTAAAGAAATTATAGTTCTTCTATGATGTGACCTTTATATCACTTTTATTTGGATTTATTACTTTATTTTTAATTTTTCTTATTTCAACATTGACATATATTTCATTAACATTAAATTAAAAAAATATTAATTTTTACAATTATTTATTTTAATAAATTATAGTCATTCAAAATAAAGTCTTATGATAAAGAATCGAATGTCATTGGACTAGCTTTGACAAGCTTTATCAATTAAATATTAAATTTAATATTTTTTAATTTTTATCTTTTTGGCATGCTTTGTGAAATATATTGATTTGTACCTTATTTAACAAAGAAGAATGCTACACTCAATCTCCTTAATACCATTGATAAAAATTTCCATAATATTTATCTCATTAATTAAAAGTTTTAGGTTTGATTTGGTCATTTTAATATGTAATTTTGAACCTCCTCTTTTGTCACCTTTATATTTACTTGATTTTGCTATATTACATTACCTCAACTATCTTTTTTTATTTTTTTAATATATATTTACTTAATATTAAAATAATAATTAATTGTTATTTACTATTTTTTACTTTAGTAACTCTAGCAATTTTAATCAAAGTATGATCGGATGAAAAAAGGTCATTGGAATATGTTTAATGATCTCCATTCAATGCTTTATGAGATAGTTAGATTTCTAACCAATTTAAGATTAATGAGGTTGCACTTTAACTTTTTCATACCCTTGGATTTCTGCTACCCTATAAATTTTGTCACATTTTTTAAATGTTTTTCTTTGATTAAATATATTACTATCAAAATCTAATTCTCTACTCGTGTGATTTTTACATCGCTTTAGTTTGGTTACGTTATATTTTTAAAATTTAACCTTTTTAAACTTTAATATAAATTTATTAAATATAAAATTAATATTTTTTTATTATTTTGTTTAATTATTTTGTTAGTTCGAGTAATTCTAAATATGATCTGATGGAGTGAAAACATATGCCTTTGGCATTGACCTAAAAAGATTAATTCAATTAAATGTTTAGCACTTGATTTGTTTGTCAAAGATATTATAGTCAATCACCTTAGCATTACAAAAAACAACTTTCTCATGTAATGTAACTAATTTTTTCAAATGTCTTATTTTTTTGTTTATATTATTTTAAAACTCTAATTAATCTCTCATATAACACTTGTATGGTTTTGATTTGGTTATACACATTGCTTTCATTTAACTTATTTATCTTTTAATAATATATTTACTTTGTATTAAAATAATATCTCTCTATTCAAAATTTCTTTTTTCATCAAAAGTTTTGCTTTTATTTTCTTTACTTCAATTAAACTCTAAATCATCTCCAGTGCAACTATGACCACTCTTAGTTTTCCTTATTTTAAATCACTTCAAGTCACCTTCTTTTAGCTTTAATATATACTTACTTAAGTTTAAAATAATTATTTACTTTTATTTGTGCTATTTAAAGAGGTAATTTATCTAATTAATTCCTAATAAGGTCCAACCTAGAAGAAACAAACATTGTTTGACTAAACTTAATGATCTTTATATGATTAAATATTCATTTTGATATTTTTTATGTTTTATTTTTCTTAGTTATGCATGCTTTAAAAGGTATTTCATTTCATATTAGACTTGATGATCTCATATTATAGTGTGGATCTCTTTAGTAATTTGGAATGCAACATTACTATAGAATTGATCTTATCTTTTCAAAGTTTTTGCTTAGATTTTCTAATATTATGATGACGGTACAATCCTTCTCTATATGAGCTTTGTATCACTTTTATTTGGCTATAGTTTATTGCTTTAGGATATGTTATTGGAGCTTTTGTATATCTAATTATTATTAAAATAAGAATTATTATTATTTATTGATTTCTTACGTTGGAGATATGCAATAATTCCAATTAAGGTCAGTTCGAGATGAAACAAATATCATTAAACTCATTCAAATTGTCATTGTTTGTGAAATATTTATTTTCTTATAACTTTTAGTATTTGATTTTATTGGAGATTGGCATCATTTTTCACATTTTTTCATTTGTAACAGTTTTGACAATTGAGGTGATTACGCTTGACCTTTTTTGAATCTTTGCATGTTTTATTCGAATACAATTTATGACATTTCTTCAAATATTTTGCATTCCTTTTGATTGGTTACTGTGAAACACTAATCTTCCTTTCATGTGACATTTACAACACCTTCATTTGGTTACTTTACAGAAACCTCAATTTATCTACTTTCTACTTTAAAATATTTTACTTAATATTGAGATAATTATTTATTATTTTTACATTTAATTACTTATATATTTTTTAGTAATTTGAAACAAGAAGTAATGGAGCAGAGGAGTCTCATTTGACTTGTATTAGTGAGCTCCAACTAACTGAACTTTCATTTCAAGATTGTTTTCACTATTTTATGTTCTTGTATTTTAGTTTCAAGATAGTTCCATTCACACCAAATTCGACAATTAAGAACTTTACACTCAAACTCAAAACTATCTAAAAAGTATCTTTCCACTATAATTTATCTCATTCTTTTAATTTTTTTTCTTTTTTGGGTATATTTATTTGTATCTCAAAAATCTTTTATCATCTACTTTATACATCAATTTTATTTGGTTCTAATACATTGCCTCAATATACCTCATTTAAACTTTATTATATGGTTATGCAGTATTAAATGAGTAATTTGCTATTTTTATTCTTATTTAATTTTGCAATTCAAAAAAATTCCAAATGAGGTCCAATCGAGACAAAAAATATCCTTGGACTAGCATTGGTGAACTCTATCTAATTAATTATTAATTATAATATTTGTTAATAGTGTTTTCTATAATTTGGGAACGATTTAAAAGTTATTACGATTCATATTTATTTTGATGATTAGGGATATTACTCTTGGTAACCTTTGTTTCTTGGAATGCATCCTCCTTAAACAATTTATCTCATTTCTCCTAAGTTTTGACTTCATTTGGATGTATTTTATAAAAAATAGCTTTACTTTACTTTGACCATTACATTATTTTAATTTGATTTTGTTATATTGCATCAATTTATCAAATTTAATTTCAAAATACACATATATACTTAATGTTGAGAAAATAATTTATTATTATTCTTTCTTACTTAAATTAAATATTAACTAGATAGACCTCATTGTGGAAGAATAAGAAGAAGAAGATGAAGAAGAGAAGAATGAGAAGGATTAGAAGAAGAAGAAGAAGAGGAGGAAGAAGAAAAAGAAGAAGCTTGGAAAGAAGATGAAGAAGTAGAAGAAGTTGAAGAAGAAGAAGAAGAGGAAGAGTAAGAAGAAGAAGACAAAGAAGAAGATGAAGAAGAACGAGAAGAAGATGATGAGGAAGAAGAAGAAGAAGAAGAAAAAGTATAAGAATAAGATGAAGAAGAAGAAGAAAAGAAGAAGAAGAAGTGGAAAGAGGAAGTTGAAGAAGAAAAAGAAGAAGAATAGAAAGAAGATGAAGAAGTAGAAGAAGTTGAAGAAGAAGAAGAAGAGGAAGAAGAAGAAGAAGAAGACAAAGAAGTCGAAGAAGAAGAACGTGAAGAAGATGAAGAAGAAGAAGAAAAAGACGAAAAAGTATAAGAATAAGATGAAGAAGATGAAGAAGAAGAAGAAGAAGTGGAAGAGCGAGATGAAGAAGAAGTAGAAGAAGAAGAAGAAGTTGAAGATGAAGATGAAGAAAAAGAAGAAGAAGAAGAAGAAAAATAAGTAGGAGAGGAAAAACAAGAAGAAGGAGAAGAAGAGAAGAAGAAGAAGAAGAAGAAGAAGATAAAGAAGAAGGAGGAGAAGAAGAAGAAGGAGAAGAAGAAAAAGAAGAAGCAAAAGTTGAAGAAGAAGAAGAAGAAGCAAAAGTAGATGCAGAAGATGAAGAAGAAGAAGAAGAAGAAGAAGAAGAAGAGAAAGAAGAAGAAGAAGAAGAAGGAGAAGAAGAAGAAGAAGAAGAGGAAGAAAAAGAAGAAGAAGAAGAGGAAACAAGAAGTGGAAGAAAAGAAGAAGAAGAAGAACATGAAAAGAAGTCAGAAGAAGAAGAGGAGGAAGAAGAAGATGATGAAGAAGAAGAAGTAGAAGAAGAAGAATCAAGAAGAAGAAGAAGATGAAGAAGAACAAGCAGAAGAAGAACAAGAAGACCATGAAGAAAAAGAAGAATATTAAGAAGAAGTGGATGAACAAGATGATGTAGAAGAAGAAGAAGGCAAAGAAGAAGAAGAAGAAGAATGTGAAGAAAAAGAAGAAGAAAAAGGAGTACAAGAATTTCGAGGAAGAAGAAGAAGAAGAGGACGAAGAATTATAATAATAATAATAATAATAAGATTAAGAAGATTAAGAAAAAGGAAAAGAAGAAGTAAAAGAAGAAGAAGCAGAAGATTATCATGATGAAGATGAAGAAGAAGAAGAAGAAGAAGATCGATGATGATGAAGAGGATAAAGAAGAAGAAGAAGAAAATGAAGAAAAAGAGGATGATGATGATCATCATCATGAAGATGATGAACAAGAAGAAGAAGAATAAGAAAAAGAATAAAATGAAGAAGAAGAACATGAAAAAGAAGAAGAAAACGAATAATAAGATAATGAAGAAGAAGAAGATGATGATGATGATGAGGTTGATGAAGATGAATGGGAAGAAGCAGAAGAAGAAAGGCAAGAAGAAAGCAAGGAGAAGAAGAGGATGTGGAAGAAGAAGAGGAAGAAGAAGAAGAAAAAGAAGATGAAGTGGAAGAATAGAAGATGAAGAAGAATAGGATAAAGAAGAAGAAGAAGAAGAAGAAGAAGATGAAGAAAAAGAAGAAAAGAAGGCGATGAGAAAGAAGAAGAAGAAGAGGTAAAAGAAGCAGAAAGAAGAAGAAAACGAAGCAGAAGAAGAAGAAGAACAAGAAGAAGATGAATAAGAAGAAGAAGAAAAAGTATAAGAATACGAAAAAGAAGAAGAAGAAGAAGAAGAAGTAGAAGAACAAGAATAGTGGAAGAAGAAGAAGAAAAAAAAGGAGGGGAAGAAGAAGAGGAAGAAGAAGAAGAGGAGGAAGAAGAATAAGACGAAGGAGATGAAGGAAAAAAACAAGAAGAAAATGAAGGACAAGAAGAATAAGAAAAAAAAAGAGAAGAAGAAGTAGAAGAAGAAGAAGAAGAAGAAGAAGAAGAAGAATTAGAAGAGGAAGAAAAAGAGGTATACAAAGTGGAAAATGAAGAAGTAGTAGTAGTAGAAGAAGAAGAAGAAGAAGAAAAAGAAGAAAATGAAGAAGAACAAGAATAAGAAGAAGAAGAAGAAGATGATGTAGAATATAAAGAGGAACAAAGAGGAAGAAGAAGAAGAAGAAAAATGGGAAGAAGCGCAAGAACAAGGAGGAGAAAAATAAGTAGAAAAAGGAGAAGAAGTAGAAAAAGAAGAAATGATGAGGTAGAAGAAGAAGTAGATGAAGAGGAAGAGGCAGATGAAGAAGTAGGATAAGAAGAAGAAGAAGAAGAACGAAAAATAAGAAGAATAAGATCATGGTGAAGAAGTAGAAGGCAAAGAAGAAGAAGAAGAAGAAGAAGAAGAAAAAGAAGTGCATGAATAATAATAATAATAATAATAATAATAGTAATAATAATAACATTAATAATAATAATAATAATAAGATGAAAAAGGAAGTGAAGAAGAAGAAGAAAAAGTAGAAGGAGAGGAAAAAGAAGAAGAAGAAGAAGAAGAAAGAGAAGAAGAGGAAGAGGAGGAAGAAAAAGAAGAAAAAAAAAGAAGTCGAAGAGGAAGAAGAAGAAGAAGAAGAAAAAGCAGAAGAAGAAGCAAAAGAAAAAGTAGAACAAGAAGAAGAACACGAAAAAAAAGAAGAAGAGAAAGATGAACAACAAAAATAACAATAAAAAGAAGATTAAGAAGAACAAGAAGACGAAGACGAAGAAGAAAAATATTAAGAAGAAGTGGAAGAAGTACAAGAAGTAGAAGAAGAAGACGACGTAGAAGAAGAAGAAGAAGAAGAAGAAAAACAAGAAATAGGAGGGAGTATAAGAACAAGAAGACATAGAAGAAGAATAAGAAGAAGAACGAGAAAAAGAACTAGAAGTTGGAGAAGAAAAAGGAGAAGAACAAGAAGAAGAAGATGAAGAAGAAAAAGAAGGAGAAGAAGAAGAAGAAGAAGAAGAAGGAAGAGAATAAGTGATGAAGGAGAAGGAGAAGGAGAAGGAAAAGAAGAAGAAGAAGTAGTAGAAAAAGAAGAAGAAGTAGAAGAAGAAGAAGAAGAAGGAAGAAGATGATGATGATGATGATGATGATGAGAAGAAGAAGAGAAGGAGAAGAAGCAGAAGATGAAGAAAGAAGATGTAGAAATGAAGTTGAAGATGATGATGATGAAGCATGAATGAAGAAGAAGAAGTAGAAGATGAAGAAGAAGAAGAAGAAGAAGAAGAAGAAGAAGAAGAAAGTAGAAGAAGAAGAAGAATGAAGAAGAAGAAGAAGGAAGAAGAAGTTGATGATGATAGGAAGACATGAAGAGGAAGAAGAGATGAAGGGTATGAAGAAGAAGAAGAAGAAAGAAGAGGAGAAGAAGAAGATGAAGAAGAAGATGAGGAGAAGAAGAAGAATTTGAAGAAGAAAAGAAGAAGAAGAAGAAGAGGAAGAGGATAATGAGAAGAAGAAGAAGAAGAAAAAGAAGAGAAGAGAAGAAGAAGAAGAGAAGACGAGATGAAGAAGAAGAAGAAGAAGAAGTAGAAGAAGCTGAAGATGAAGAAGTAAAGAAGAAAGTAGAAGAAGATGTAGAATAAGAAGTGGAAGTAGAAGAAAAAGAAGAAGACAAAGAAGAAGAAGAAGATGAACAAGAAGAAGTTGATGAAGATGAAGAAGAAGAAAAAGTATAACAATAAGATGAAGAGAAGAAGAAGAAGAAGAATAGAAGAAGAAGAAGAGAGAAGAAGAAGAAGAATAAGAAGACGATGATGGTGAAGATGAAGGAAGAAAAGAAGAAAGAAGAATAAGAATAAAAGGAAGAAAATAAGAAGAACAACAACAACAACAAGAGAGGAAGAATATGTGGAAGAATGAAGAAGAAGAATAAAATTATAAGAAGAATAAGAGGAAGAAGAAGTTGAAGAAGAAGAAGAAGTAAAAGAAGAAGAAGAAGAAGAAGATAAAAGAAGAAGAAGAAGAATGAAGAAAAAAAGTAGGTGGGGAAAAGAAGAAGAAGTAAAGGAAGAAGAAGGAGAAGAAGAAGAACAAGAAAAGACAAAGAACAGAAGAAGAAGAAAAGAAGAAGAAGAAGAAGAAGAAGAAGAAGAAGAGGAAGAAGAGAAGAAGAAGAGGATGAAGAAGAAGATAAGAAGAAGATGAAGTTGATGAAGAAAAAGAAAAACAAGAAGAAGAAGAATATTAAGAAGTAGAAGTAGAAGAAGTAGTAGAAGAAGAAGAAGAAGAAGAGAAGTAGAAGAAGAAGAAGAAGAAGAATGAGAAAAAAAAGCAAAAAAAGTAGTATAAAAATAAGAAAACGAAGAAAAAGAAGAAGAAAAGGAAAAAGAAGAAGAAGTAGAAGACGAAGACAAAGATGAAGAAGAAGAATAAGAAGAAGAAGAAGATGTTGATGATGAAAATGGTGATGAAGAAGAAGAAGAAGAAGAAAAAGAAGAAGTAAAAGAGGAAGAAGATGAAGAAGTAGAAAGAACAAGAAGAAGAAGAAGAAGACAAAGAAGAAGAATAAAAATAAGGAGAAGAATAAGAAGAAGAAGAAGAAGAAGATGATGATGATGATGATGATGAAGAGGATGAATAAGAAGGAGAAGAAGAAGATGAGGAACAAGATGAAGAAGTAGAAGAAGAAGAAGAAGAAGCTGATTAAGAAGAAGAAGATTAAGCAGAAGAAGTGGAGGAAGAAGGAGAAGAAGAAGAAGAAGAAGAAAAGGAAAAAGATGTAGAAGAATAAGTAGAAGAGCTAGAGAAGTAGTAGCAGAGAAGAAGAAGGAGACGAAGAAGAAGGAGAAGAATAAGTGAAGAAGTCAAAGAAGACGAATAAGTTGAAGAAGTTGAAGAAGAAGAAGAAGAAGAAGAAGAATAAGAAAAAGAAGAAGAAGGTCAAGAAAGAAGTAGAGGAAGAAGAAGAAGAAGAAGAAGAAGATGACGAAGAAGAACAAGAAGTAGAAGAAGTAGAAGAACTAGAAGAAGTAGAAGAAGAAGAAGAAGAAGAAGAATAAGAACAAGCTGGTGAAGAAGATGAAAAAGAAGAAGTAGAAAAAGAAGTAGTAGGGGAAGAAGAAGAAGAAGGGGAAGAAGAAGAAGAATAAGAGGAAGGGGAAGAAGAGGAAGAAGAAGATGGAGAAGAAGATGAAGACGAAGAAGAAGACGAACAAGAAGAAGTAGGAGGAGGAGGAGAAGAGAAAGTAGAAGAAGTAGAAGAAGCAGAAGAAGAAGAAGAAGAAGAAGAAGAAGAAGAAGGAGAAGAAGAACAAGAAAGAGATGAAGGAGAAGAAGAAAAGAAAAGACTAAGAGGAAGAAGAAGGAGAAGTAGAAGAAGTAGAGGAACAACAAGACGAAGAAGAAGAAGAAGAATAAGTGAAAAGAAGAGGATGAAGAAGAAGAAGAGAAAGAAGAAGAAGAAGAAGAAGAAGAAAAAGAAGAAGAAGAAGAAGATGAAGAAGGGGAAGAACAAGAAGAAGAAGAAAAAGAAGAAGATGAGAAAGAAGAAGAAGAAGAATAGAAGGAAGAAGAAGAAGAGCAAGGAGAAGAAGAAGAAGAAGAAGAACCAGGTGAAGATGATGAACATGAGGAGCAGGAAGAATAGTTAGAAGAAGAAGAAGAAGAAGAAGAGATGAAGGGGATAAAGATGAAGAAAAAGTGGTGGAAGAAGAAGAAGAAGATGATGATGAAGAAGAAAGAAGAAGGATAAAAGAAGGAGGAGAAGAAGAAGAAGAAGATGAAGAATAAGAATAGTAACTAGAAGAAGAGAGAGAAGTAGAAGATGAAGAAGAACAAGAACAAGAAGAAGTGGAAGACGAAAAGATGAAGAAGAAAACAATGAAGAGGAACAAGAAGAAGAAGTGGAAACAGAAGAAGATGGAGAAGAGGATGAAGAAGTAGAAAGAAGAAGAAAAAAAGAAGATGAAGAATAGTAAGAAGAAGAGGAAGAAGAACAAGAAGAAGAAGAAGAAGGAGAATATTAAGACACAGAAGAAGAAGAAGTAGAAGAAGAAAAACAAAGAAGTGCTAGAAGAAGAAGAAGAAGAAGAAGAAGAAAAAGAAAAGGGATGAACGAGTAGAAGAAGAAAAGAAGAAGAAGGATAAAAATATTAGAAGAAGGAAAAGAAGATGAAGAAGAAGAAGAAGAAGAAGAGGCGGAGGTGGTGGAGGAGGAAGAAGAAGAAGAAGAAGAAGAAGAACAAAAGGAGGAAGAAGAAAAGGGAAAAAGAGGATGAGAAGAGAATAAGAAGAGGAAGAAGAATAAGAAGAATCTAGAAGAAGAGGAGAAGAGGTAGAAGAAGAAGAATTGAAGAAGTAGAATAAGAAGGAGAAGAAGAAGAAAAAAAAGAAGAAGAAGAATAAGAGGTAGAATATTAAGGAGAAGATGAAGAAGAATTAGAAGAAGAGAAAAATTAAGAAGAAGTGGAAGAAGAAGAAGAAGAAGAAGAAGAAGAAGAAGAGAACGAGAAAAGAAGGAGAGGAAAGACTTAAAGAAGGAGAAGAAAAAGGAGAAGAAGAAGAAGAAGAAGTAGAAGAATAAGAAGAGAGAAGAAGAAGAAGAAGAAAAAGGAAGTAGATGAAGTAGAAGAAGAAGAATGAGAAGGAGAAGAAGTAGAAGAACTAGAAGAAGTAGAAGAAGGAAGAAGATAAAGAAGAAGAAGAAGATGGAGAAGAAGTAGAAGAACTAGAAGAAGATGAAGAAGAAGAAGAAGAAGAAGAAGCAGAAGAAGAATAAAAAGAAGAAGAAGAAGATGTTGAAGAAGAAGAAGAAGAACAACAAGAAAAAGAAGAAGAAGAAGCAAGAAGAAGATGAAGAAGAAGAAGAAGCAGAAGGAAGAAGAAGAGGAAGAAGAAGAAGAAAAAGAAGAAGAAGAAGAAGCAAAGGAAGATGAAGAAGAAAATAGAAGAAGAAGAAGAAGAAGAAGAAGAAGAAGAAGGAGAGGAAGCAGAAGAAGATGAAGTAGTAGTAGTAGAAGATGAAGAAGAAGAAGAAGTCATACAGAAGAAGAAGTCATACAAGAAGAAGAGGAAGAAGAAGAAGAAGGAGGAGGAGAGGAAGGTGAAGAAGAATAAGAAGAAAGCGAAGTAGAAGAAGAAGAAGTAGAGAATAAAAGAGTAGTATAGAAGAAGTGCTTGAAGAAGAAGAAGAAGAAGGAGAGAAGTAGAATAAGCAGAAGAGAAGAAGAAGAAGAGGAAGAAGAAGAAGAAAAAGAAGAAGAAGAAGAACTAGTACAAGAAGAAGATGAAAAAGAAGAAGAATATGAAGAAGAAGATGAAGAAGAATAGAAGAAAAAAAGAACAAGATGAAAAGGAGGAAGAAGAAAGGGAAAAATTGGAAGAAGAAGAGGAAGAAGAATAAGAAGAATTAGAAGAAGAGGAAGAAGAGGTAGAAGAAGAAGAAGAAGAGAAGATGAAGAAGAAGAGAGAAGATAGTAGAAAAAGAAGAAGAAGAAGAATGATAAAAAGAAGGAGAGGAATGACTTAAAGAAGGAGAAGAAAAAGGAGAATAAGAAGAAGAACTAGAAGAATAAGAAGAAGAAGAAGAAGAAGAAGAAGAAGAGGAAGAAAAGGAAGAAGAAGAGTAGGAGAAGAAGAAGGAGAAGGAGAAGAAGTAGAAGAAGTAGAAGAGTAGAAGAAGAAGAAGAAGAAGAAGATGGAGAAGAAGAAGAACTAGAAGAAGATTGTAGAAGAAAAAGAAGAAGAAGAAGAAGAAGAAGAAGAAGAAGAAAAATAAAAGGAAGAAGAAGATCTTGAAGAAGAAGAAGAAGAAGAAAAAGAAGAAGGAGAAGCAAGAAGAAGATGAAGAAGAAGAAGAAGTAGAAAGAAGAAGAAGAAGAAGAAGAAGCAAACGAAGATGAAGAAGAAATAAAAGAAGAAGTAGAAGAAGAAGGAGAGGAAGCAGAAGAAGTATAGTAGTGAGAAGATGAAGAAGAAGAAGAAGTCGTACAAGAAGAAGAAGAGGAAGAAGGAGGAGGAGGAGAGGAAGGCGAAGAAGAATGAGAAGAAAGAGAAGTAGAAGAAGAAGAAGCAAAAGAAGTAGAGGAATAAAAAGAAGTAGTAGAAGAAGTGGTTGAAAAAGAAGAAGAAGGAGAAGAAGTAGAATAAAAAGAAGAAGAAGAAGAAGAAGATGATGATGATTAAGATGATGAAGAAGAAGAAGATGTAGTAAAAGAAGAAGAAGAAAAAGAAGAAGAACAATGGGAAGAAGAAGAAGAAGAAAAAGAGGAAAAAGAGACGATGATGAAGAAGAAGAAGCAGTAGAAGAGTAACAAGAAGAAGAAGAAGAAGAAGATGATGATGAAGAAACAGAAGAACAAGAGGGAGGAGGAAGAAGAAGAAGGACGAGAAGAAGTAAAAGAAGAAGAAGAAGAGGAGGATAAATAGTAAGTAGAAGAAGACAAAGAAGAAGAAGAAGAAGTGGAAGAAAAATTACTTGTAGAAGAGAAGAAGAGAAGAAAAAGAAGAAGAAGAAGTAGAAGAAGAAAAAGAAGAAGAAGAAGTAGAAGAAGAAAAAGAAGTAGAAGTAATAGAAGAAGAAGTAGAAGAAGAAGAAGAAGAAAAAGAAGAAGATGATGAAGAAGTAGAAGAAGACGAAGAAGAAGAAGATGCAGAAGAAGAAGAAGAAGGAGAAGAAGAAGAAGAAGAAGAAGATGAAGGGGAAGAAGATGAAGAAGAAGATTGAGAAAAAGAAGTCGAAGAAGAGGAAGTGGAAGAAGAAGTAGTAGTAGAAGAAGAAGAAGAAGAAATAGAAAAAGAAGATGAAGAAGAAGAAGAAGCAGAAGAAGAGACGAAGAAGTGGAAGAAGAAGAAGAAGAAGAAGATGATGTAAAAGATGGATAAAAAGAAGAAGAAGAAGAAGAAGAAGAAGAAGAAGAAGAAGAAGAGGAAGAAGAAGAAGGCAAAGAAGAAGGAGAAGAATATTATGAAGAAGATGAAGAAGAACAAAAAGGACAAAGAAGAAGAAGAAGAAGATGAGTAAAGAAGAGAAAGAAGAAGAAGAAGAAGAAGAAGGAGAAGAGGAAGAATAAGAAGAAGAAGAAGAATATGGTGATCATGAAGATGTTGAAGAAGAAGAAGAGGATGAAGAAGAAGTAGTAGAAGAAGTAGAAGAAGAGGAGGAAGAAGAAGAAGATGATGATGATGAAGAAGAAGAAGAAGAAGAAAACGAAGAAGACTAGGAGAAGAAGAAGAAGAAGAAGAGCCAGGTGAAGATGATGAAGAAGAAGAGGAGGAAGAAAAGTTAGAGAAGAAGAAGATGATGATGATAGAAGGGATAAAGAAGAAGAAGAAGAAGAGGAAGAAGGAAAAGATGAAGAAGAAGACAAATAAGAAGAAGAAGAAGAAGAAGAAGAAGGAGAAGAACAATAAGTTGACAATGAGAATAAGAACAAGGAGAAGAAGAAGTAGAAGAAGAAGCTGGTGGAGAAGAAGATGAAGAAGTAGAAGAAGAAGAAGAAAAAGAAAAGAAGAATAGTAAGAAGAAGAGGAGGAAGAAGAAGAAGAATAAGAATATTACGAAGCAGAAGAGGAAGAAGAAGAAGAAGTAGAAGAAGAAAAAGAAGAAGAAGCGATAGAAGAAGAAGAAAAAAAAAAGGAAGAACGAGAAGAAGAAGAAGTAGAATGAGAAGAAGAAGGAGAAAAACTAGTTGAAGAAGGAAAAGACTAAGAAGAGAGAGGAGAAGGAGGAGGAGGAGGAGGAGGAAGAAGAAGAAGAGAAGAAGAAGAAGAAACGAGGAGAAAAGTAGGAAAATAAGGAAGAAGAAGAGGAAGAAGAAGAAGAAGATAAGAAGAATTCAAAGAAGAGGTAAAAGAGGTACAAGAAGAAGAAATAGAAGAAGAAGTATAACGAGAAGAAGAAGACGAAGAAAAAGAAGAATAAGAGGAAGAAATAGAAGAAGAAGTAGAAGAAGAGAAATATTAAGAAGTGGAAGAAGAATAAGAAAAGAAGAAGAAGAAGAAGAAGAAGAAGAAGAAGAAGAAGAAGGAGAAGAAGAAGAAGAAGAAAAAGAAGAAGAGAATGAGAAGAGGAGAGGAATGACTTAAAGAAGGAGAAGAAAAAGGAGAAGAAGAAGAAGAAGAATATGAAGAAGAAGAAGAAGAAAAGAAGAAAAATAAGAAGAAGAAGCAAGAAGAAGATGAAGAAGAAGATGAAGCAGAAGAAGAAGAAGAAGAAGAAGAAGAAGAAGAAGAAGAGGAAGAGAAGAAGATGAAGAAGCATAGGAAGATGAAGAAGAAATAGAAGAAGAATAAGAAGTGGATGAAGAAAAAGAAGAAGAAGAAGTAGTAGTAGAAGTTGAAGAAGAAGTAGTAGAAGAAGAAGAAGAAGAGGAGAAGGAGAAGGAGGAGAGGAAGGTGAAGAAGAATAAGAAGAAAGAGAAGTAGAAGAAGAAGTAGAAGACGTAGAGGAAAAAAAAGAAGTATTAGAAGAAGAGATTTAAGAAGAAGAAGAGGAAGAAGTAGAAGTAGTAGAAGAAGAAGAAGAAGATGATGATGATGACGATTAAGGTGATGAAGAAAGAACAAGAAGTAGAAAAAGAAGAAGAAGAAGAAGAAGAAGGAGAAGAAGAAGATTGGGAAGAAGAAGAAAAAGAAACAAAAGAAAAAGAAGATGATGAAGAAGAAGAAGTAGAAGAGAAGGAAGAAGAAGAAAAGAAAGAACTAGAGGACAAGGAGGAAGAAGAAGGAGGAGAAGAAGTTTAAGTAGAAGAAGAAGAAGAAGAAGAAGTAGAAGATGATAAAGAGTAAGTAGAAGAAGGACAGAAGAAGAAGAAGAGAAGAAGTGAAGAAACAGTAGTAGTTGTAGAAGAAGAAGAAGAAGAAAAAGTAGTAGAAGTAGAAGAAGAAGTAGAAGAAGAACAACAACAACAACAAGATGATGAAGTAAAAGAAGACGAAGAAGAAGAAGATGAAGAAGAAGAAGAAGAAAGAAGAAGAACAAGAAGAGAAGTAGAAGAATATAACAAAAGAGAAGATGAAGTAGAAGAGCATGAAGTAGTAGTTGTAGTAGAAGTACAAGAAGAAGAAGAAAAAGAAGAGGAAGAAGAGTTGATGATGATGATGATGATGATGATGGTGTGGATAAAGAAAAAGAAGAAGAGAAGAAGAAGAAGTAGAAGACGAAGAAGAGGAGGAAGAAGAAGAAGAACATGATGATGATGATGAAGAAGTAGAGAATAGAAGAAGAAGAAAAGAACATGAGGAAGAAATGTTTATGAAGGGGGGACAAGAAGAATAAGTGGAAGAAGAGAGAAGAAGATAAAAGATGACGAGATGAAGAAGTAAAGGAAGAAGAAGAGGAGATAAAGAAGAAGAGGATGAAAAGAAGTAGAGGAAGATGTAGATGGTGGTGAAGATGGGAAGCAGGAGGAGAAGAGGATAAACGAAGGAGAAGAGGTAGAAGTAAGGTAGAAAAAGAAGAATTAGAGAAGAAGGCAATGGGAGGGGAGGAAGGGAGGAGGAGAAGATGAAAAACAAGAGGTGGTGATAAACTGAGGTGAGAAGAGGAAGAAGTAGAACGAGGAAGGAGGAAGTAGACAGATGAAGAAGATGTTGGAGAAAGAAGAAGAATTAGAAGAGAAGAGAAGAAGTAGAGGAAGGGAAGCAGAAA
>JAIUJO010003539.1:32500-35979 GCA_023846275.1 Vanilla planifolia | reverse complement strand
GAATGTTAACTATATGCAATCCTTCCCAAGCATCACCATTATGCACCTTCCATTAATCTACTTGGACCACTACCCAGTACTCATACAATTTAGACAATTATAATTAGGTAAATTGAAAGAAGAACCTAATTTGAAAACATCTAGTTATCCTTTCCGCAATCAATTAAAGTAATGAATGTAGCTTGGAAAAAGACTATTAAAGGAAATGCAATGGAAAGATTATCTACTCAATTTAATATTGCCATGTGAGTATTAAAAAAGAGAGTGCAAAAAAACTTGGTAACATCCTTAAAAGCCCCTCTAGTAAGAATTAAAAATCCAGGGTCTTCAAGTTAACGAATTTATGAGTGGTTTAACTACCATGGAACATGATCTTTTGGCACCAATTACTTCATCCTTTCATACTATCTTGGCTTTTGAAGAACCATGGTGATCACATCCTGTTGAGCTTCACTAGACTACCCTTGCGGACTAGAGCATGTGTTTCTTTTCAATGGTGAGTACCTGTACTTCTAGGAGCAACTATATCCATCAACTTAAAAATAGTTTTAGGGAACTGATGTCCTCCCCCATTGAGATTAAAGACATTCGCATGTTTTTTATCAAGCAGTGATTAAGATATGTGTAGTATTGGTCTCACTACCCTTTAGCCTTTGAGAATTATTAGTAGTGATCAAGCGACTGCACTTGTAGCTCCAATCAATCATGTTGAGATCAAATTTATTGTGATGTCCATGAAAAGAAATAAATCACGTGGTATGAATAGCATTTGAACTAAGTTAGTTCTGTGCAAGATCAAGCAAGTGCACATTGTTATAGTAGTGTAAGAATTCTTTAAAGATAGCTTTTTGTCAAAGTGATGGAAAGAAAAACTATTATGCACATCCTTAAAGTTTAAGAAGCATCTAAAACCATGCAATTAAGGCCGATTTGCCTCTATAATATTATTTACATAGTATTGACAAATGTTTTTGTTGATAAAGTAAAAGTGGTGCTTCCTGAGATCATTGCTAGGTAGCAAGTTACTTTAGGGACCGGGCTATGTTATATTTCATAATATACTTGTGACATAAAAATGCCTACTCATTTGTGCTTATGATATTTCAAAGAAGGATTGATGGTGCTAAAATTAGATATAAACAATTCCTATGATTACATATTCCACAAATTTGTGATGGATATACTTCAACATTTGTGATTCCTTACTCTTTGGTGTAAATTAATTGAGGCCGATATCACTACAATAAAATTTAGGATTTTGTTTAATGGTATCCACTACCGTTGATTGGAGTAACTAGGGGTCATAGATAAGGATTTCTTCTCTCACCATATCGCTTCATTATTGTGTTTGACCATCTCTTATTTCTTATATAATACCAGCTTGATCATGTTACCATAATTAAGTTAAAGATTAGCCTTTCTTACCCTATGATTAATTACCTCCTATATGTTGTTGGTGTCATAAGTTATGTACTTATAACTTATACTATAGTGAGACACATTCAAGATGATACGGAGCAGTTTGACATCAATTAGGTCAGGTGTTGAACCTAAACAAATCCAGAGTGTTATTTAGCATGAAAGGGGAACACGATTGTAAGAAGGTAATTGCATGAAAACTAATATGGGTTAAGACACTTACTTAAAATATCAACGCAAACTAATTATAGTGACAAAGTTTTAGAAATAACACTTAGATTTTTTCTATTAATCATGTTAAAAAATGGATCAAGTTAGATGATCAAGTAACTTTCAATTGTGGGTTATATTGTCAAGTTTAACACAATGTTAGTTGCTATTTCTACATATAACCTAGCCCATACATTAATTTTGAGGCACACAATTTTATTGTTGGACAAATTATTGTGTCATTACACATGGAGTTTGTCAAATGATAGTAGCATAATACATTACGATTGCTAGAAAACTGTAACTCTATTTAAGGACTATGGGCCTCAAAATTCACAACTTGATAACCTAGTAGTCAATGTTGACTACAAAACACCATAGGCATGTTATTGCTTAGGAAGGTTGTTTAGTAGATGGTTGTTGTTAATTTCTTTTCCTTTTTGTTGGATAATTTGCTTGGTATCCTTCCTATTGCTACTTGGCCAACCTATCTTAACATGGATCTGGAGAATCAGAAATTTATAGTGAAGTTGGTTAAGGAGCATGGGGTGCAGGATCACAAAATTTAATAGTTATTTGTGCTTGATTTGATATTTTGGATTTTGCATCCTATTTGCACCTACCTTCATATAAGAGGGATTGAAGCATCTAAAGTTAGTCCTTTTGATAGTACTACCAATGAAGATGTGCAATAGTTTTTTGGGTATGCCATAACACAAAAAAAAACTCTTTTC
This sequence comes from Vanilla planifolia, assembly GCA_023846275.1. NCBI lineage: Eukaryota > Viridiplantae > Streptophyta > Magnoliopsida > Asparagales > Orchidaceae > Vanilla > Vanilla planifolia. Next base: position 33,616 of record JAIUJO010003539.1, on the reverse strand, counting down.
TAATAGTTTTTTAAGTGATTTCTTCATAGTTACTGGGATTAACTATCGGGTCACCACTTCCATTTTTAAACTACTTAATTTGATGTGTATGAATCTGTGGGTGGCTACAACTTTGTAAGCAACCAAGTGTGTTGCTTTATATTTGTTCAGCCTTTGGCATAATGGGAATTTGTAGGTACTTATAAAAAGGCTATTCAATTTACATACACTTCAAATTAACATTCACATTGTAGCTACTACGTGCTACAATGCTTCAATCAAGTCTAGTTGGAACTATGGTGCCCTTGATGGGCTATTTGTTTTTTCTTATTGGACTCCTCCGCTAAGGAATGGATTAACTTCAACAATGGCACAATTGTGCATGATGTCTTGAATGTTAAAGTTGGTATTGTTGCACAAGATGACATTGGTAGATCTAGTACTATTGTTGAACAATCTTTGATTTCATGTTCAGCTTCTACGGTGGAGGTTATTACAATATTTGAAGTAATGGAACCTCTAAGAATACCACTTTCTAATGTTGAGGTAGTAACAATTGAATCATATTCAACTATACTCATTACTATAGTTAACTAGTTACTTTTGTCTAAAGTAAAACATAGTTCATACCACAGTGTCGTTGCATATGATTGAGGAATGAAGTCCTCTAAGCTATCACATATAAAGCACCAAGGCAATAGTGTCGTAGAAAAATTTCGTCATAACACTCCTTTGTATTATTTTCTTGGGGACTCAGGAATGCCTTATTCTAAACCGCTTTAACTTTACCTTTTTAATGCTTTTTTTTATGAACCTCCTTCGAGAGAGTATAATGTTGTCATCGATCATTACTTTTTCAAGGAACTCAAACATTATGGTTTCTTATAAAGTATTGATAAAGTCCAAAAAGAAACATCCACTAATCTCTTACTAACATCATTTTTTGTTGAGACTAGGATGGTATGTGATCATCTTTGAGCCCCAAACTACCATGCTTTATTAATGATAGAATCCTTGGAAAATGCTTTCATAATAGTTCATCTTTCAAAAATCTAAGAATTTCATCTCTAACTATGAAATGCAAATGCCCATGGCTACGCCTCTTAATCATTGCTTTGATCCTGAAGCCAACATAAA
>JAIUJO010003539.1:15000-17500 GCA_023846275.1 Vanilla planifolia | reverse complement strand
AAAAGGAAGAAGATGAAGAAGATGAAGAAAAAGAAGAAGAAGAGAAAGAAGAAGAAGAAAAAGAAGAAGAAGATGATGATGATGAAGAAAAAGAAGAAGAAGAAGAAGAAGAAAAAGAAGATGAAGAAGAAGAAGAAGAAGATGATGATGAAGAAGAAGTAGTAGTTAGAGAAGTAAAAGAAGGAGAAGGAAAAGAAGAAAAAGTAGAAGAAGAAGAAAAAGAAGATGAAGAAGAAGAAGAAGATGATGATGATGAAGAAGAAGAAGTAGTTAGAGAAGTAAAAGATGGAGAAGGAAAAGAAGAAAAAGTAGAAGAAGAAGAAGAAGAAGATGAAGATTAAAAAGAAGAACAAAAGGTAGAAGTGGAGGAAGAAGAAGAATAAAAATAATAAGAATAAGAAGTTGATGAAGAAGAAGAAAAAATCAAGAAAGCAAAGAAGAAGAAGAAGAAGAAGAGGAGGAGGAAGAAGAAGAAATAGATGAAGAAGAAGTTCAAGAAGAAGAAATTATTGAGTAAGATGTAGAAGAAGAAGAAGACTAAGAAGAAGAAGAAGATCAAGTAAAAGAAGAAGAAAAGAAAGAAGGAGAAGAAGTAGAAGAAGAGGCAGAAGATGAGGAAGAAGAAGAAGTGGAAGAAGAGGAAAATGAAGGAGAAGAAGAAGAAGAAGAAGAAGAAGAAGAAGAAGATGTGAAGAAGAAGAAGAAAAAGAACAAGAATAAGAAAAAGTAGTAGTAGAAGAAGAAGAAGTAGAATGATAATAATAATAATAATAATAATAATAATAGGATGATGATGATGATGATGATGACGAAGAAGAAGAGTAAGAAGATTAAGAAGAAGAAGAAGAAGAAACAGGAGAAGAAGAAGAACAAGAAGGAGAAGATGAAGAAGAAGGAGATGAAGAAAAAGAATAAAAGAAGAATTAGAAGAAGATGAAGAAGAAGAAGGAAGAGAAGAAGAAGAAGAAGTGGAAGAAGAAGAGGAAGACGGAGAAGAAGTGAAGAAGAAGAAGAAGAAGAAGAATACGATGATCGTGATGAAGGAGAAGAAGTTGATGAAGAAGAAGAAGATGAAGCAGAAGAAGCAGAAGAAAAAGAAGTAGAAGAAGAAGCAGAATTTGAAGAAGAAGAATTAGAAGAAGTTGAAGAAGAGGAGGAAAAAGAAGAAGAAAAAGAAGAAAATGAAGAAAAAGAAGAAGAAAAAGAAGGGGAAGAAGACTAAGAAGAAGAAGAAGAAGAAGAAGAAGAAGAAGAAGGGGTAGAGGAGGTGGAAGAAGAAGAAGAGGAGGAAGAAGAACAAAAAGAAGAAGTGAAGAAGAATAAGAAGAAGGAGAAGAAGAAGAGGAAGAGGAAGAAGAGAAAAGGAAGAAGAAGAAGGAGAGGAAGAAAAAGAGGAGGAAGATGAAGAAGCAGAGAAGATGAAGACGAAGTAGAAGAAAAAATAGAAGAAGAAGACAAAGATGAAGTAGAAGAAGAAGAAGAAGAAGAAGAGGAAGAAGAAGAAGAAGAAGAAGTTGAAGAAGATAAGAAAAAGAAGCTGAAGAAAAATTAGAAGAAGAAAGAAGTAGAAGAATAAGAAGAAGGTGAAGAAGAAGAAGAGCAAGAAGGAGTATAAGAAGAAAAAGAAGGAGAAGAAGGAAGGGAGGAGGAGGAGAAGAAGTAGAAGTAGGTGTTGAAGCAGAAGTCGTTGAAGAGGACGATTATGAAGAAGAAGAGGACGAAGAAGAAGAAGAGGAAGCAGAAGAAGATGAAAAAGAAGAAAAGGAAGACGAAGAAGAAGAAGAAGTAATAGTAGAAGAAGAAGTAGAAGATGATGATGATGAAGAGGAAGAAGAAGAAGAAGAAGAATATGAAGAAGAAGATGAAGAAGACAAAGAAGAATACGAAGAAGAAGAAGAAGATGTGGAAAGAGTAAAAGAAGAAGAAGAAGAGGATGATGAAGAAGGAAAGGAAGGAGAAGAAGAAGAAGAACAACAACAACAACAAGAAGAGCACGGAGTAGAAGAATAAGAAGAAGAAAAAGATGCAGTAAAAGTGGAAGAACGACAACAAGATGAAAAAGAAAGAGAAAAAAGTAAGAGAAGAGGAGAAGAAGAAGAAGAAAAGGAAAGAGAAGATGAAGAATAAGAAAATTTAGAAGACGAAGAAGAAGAAGAATTATAAGAAGAAGAAGACGATGAAGTGGAAGAGGAAAAAGAAGAAGAAGAAGAGGAAGAAGAAGAAGAAGAAGAAGAAAAGGAAGAAAAAGAAGGAGGAGAAGAAGAAGAACTAGAAGAAGAGGAAGAAGAAGAAGAAGAAGAAGATGAAGAAGAAGAGGAAGAAGAAGAAGAAGTAGAGATAGAAGAAGAAGATAAAGAAGAAAATGAAGAAGAAGAAGAAATAGAACAAAAAGAAAAAGAACAAGAAGTAGAAGAAGAGGAAGAAGAAAAAGAAGGAGAAGTAATTAGGGAAGAAGGAGAAGAAGGAGAAGGAGAAGAAGAAGAAGAAGAAAAGAAGAAAC